>JAVDOI010000317.1:0-97843 GCA_032191485.1 Leptoclinus maculatus
GTTAAGCAGCCGGACTCTACTGACTCGTGGTCATTCACAGGGAATCAGGTCCACAGCTGCTGATAATCACAACAATCTGTCTGTTTTGGGGGATTAATCAATAGTTTAAATTGAACTTTAACTTATCGTAATGAAGTAAATATTGATGTTTACTACTATGTCATTGTTTGTATTGATGTTGCTTTTACTGTTTCTGTTTTTACCATGTTATCATGTGTGTGCCTTTTAAAGCACTATACAAACTAAATGTATGATCATTATTATTATAAAACTATAAAATTATAAAAAGTGTCAGTGAAAATACTAAATAAATACAATTATAAAACAAATACTCAAAAATGAAACCCGTCTGTAGAGTACAACTTCTCAAATGTGAGGATCATTTTTATTATTTTGTTACATTTTATAGACTAAACGATTAATCAACTAGTCAAAAGAAATCAACAGATTCATCAATAATGAAGAGTTTCAGCCGTTCGCAGGTTAAATGTTGTAAACAGGTAAATTATTGAAGTCATGAATCACTTTGCTCTTGTTGAGATTCGGAGGCTTTACGTCCTTTAAACTCACCTCCACTCGTCTGGACAGTGACGGCCACAGTAATCCGGTCAGAGTGACCTTTGTGGTGTCATCGGAGGGTTTTTGTGGGGTGGGGGTGGGGGGGGGGGGGGGGGGGAGGGGCTGTCACGTCCTCTGACAGAACGCCGCGGTGCCCAGATGGTTCAGCTCATCTGTATTCTGCACCGCTAAGAGGATCTCTGAGGAAGTGTGTCAAGACAGAAAACGGTGGTCTTAGGTCACCCGGATCCTCACGGGACGCTCAGGACCTCCAAACGCCTCCAAAACACTTCCAAACACCTCCAAAACACCTCCAAACGCCTCCAAGACACCTCTAAACACCTCCAAACGCCTCCAAAACACCTCCAAACACCTCGAAACGCCTCCAAAACACCTCCAAACACCTCCAAATGCCTCCAAAACACCTCCAAACACCTCCAAACGCCTCCAAGACACCTCTAAACACCTCCAAAACACCTCCAAACTCCTCAAAACACCTCCAAACACCTCGAAACGCCTCCAAAACACCTCAAAACACCTCCAAAACACTTCCGAACACCTCCAAACACTTCCAAAAGCCTCCAAACGCCTCCAAAACACTTCCAAACACCTCCAAACACCTCCAAAACACCTCCAAACACCTCCAAACGCCTCCAAACGCCTCCAAAACACCTCCAAACACCTCCAAACACCTCCAAAACACCTCCAAACACCTTCAAACACCTCAAAACGCCTCCAAACGCCTCCAAAACACCTCCAAACACCTCCAAACACCTCCAAAACACCTCCAAACACCTTCAAACACCTCAAAACGCCTCCAAACGCCTCCAAACGCCTCCAAACACCTCAAAACACCTCCAAACACCTCCAAACGCCTCCAAAACACTTCCAAACACCTCCAAACACCTCCAAAACACCTCCAAACACCTCCAAACGCCTCCAAACGCCTCCAAAACACCTCCAAACACCTCCAAACACCTCCAAAACACCTCCAAACTCCTCCAAACGCCTCCAAAACACCTCCAAACACCTTCAAACACCTCAAAACGCCTCCAAACGCCTCCAAACGCCTCCAAACACCTCAAAACACCTCCAAAACACCTCCAAACACCTCCAAACGCCTCCAAAACACCTCCAAACACCTAAAAACACCTCCAAAACACCTTCAAACGCCTCGAAACGACTCCAATACACCTTCAAAACACCTCAAAACGCCTCCAAACGCCTCCAAACGCCTCCAAACACCTCCAAACACCTCCAAAATACCTTCAAAACGCCTTGAAACGACTCCAATACACCTCCAAAACACCTCAAAACGCCTCCAAACACCTCCAAACACCTCCAAACACCTCCAAACCGCCTCCAAACTGCCTCCAAAACGCCTCCAAACACCTCCAAACACCTCCAAACACCTTCAAACACCTCCAAACCGCCTCCAAAACGCCTCCAAACACCTCCAAACACCTTCAAACACCTCCAAAACACCTCAAAAACGCCTCCAAACACCTCCAAACACCTTCAAACACCTTCAAACACCTCCAAACCGCCTCCAAAACGCCTCCAAACACCTCCATACACCTCCAAACACCTCCAAACACCTTCAAACACCTCCAAACCGCCTCCAAAACGCCTCCAAACACCTCCATACACCTCCAAAACACCTCCAAACACCTCCAAACACCTCCAAAATGCCTCCAAACACCTCCAAACGCCTCCAAACACCTCCAAACACCTCCAAACACCTCCAAAACGCCTCCAAACGCCTCCAAACACCTCCAAACGCCTCCAAAACACCTCAAAACACCTCAAAACACCTATATATAGATACATACTCCACTATGCTGCTGTAATCCTGTAAATTTCCCCGCTGCGGGACTAATAAAGGATTATCTCATCTGATCTTAAATGTATATCATAACTATGTCTGATTCACTTCACTGTAATCACACGTCGACCTAGAGTTTAAAATAAGTACCCGGATAACCGATCAACAGAAAATCTGATCATTTAGAGAGTTAACTGATCATCGACTGCTTTTCCTTGTTGGACGCGATGCTAACGAGTAAACCAAAAGAAAACACTCGACTTGGCTCGATTCTTGGGTTTGGTACACCTGCTCCCTGAAAACACAGCAGGAGAGCTAGTAGCGTTAGCCTTTTTCTCTTGTGCACTGATCCGATTAACTCAAAACTGTGTTACGATTCGAACTGTGAGTTCTTGATACCTGTGGTTGGTTATTACATAATCTATGTAATATTACATTTTCATAAACAAATGTACTGTGCAACTCCCACATTTTATAGTAACAACTACAATGTACTAAAATGCAGGTATATGTATTGCGTATTTCGTCTGAAATGCACATGAACAACCTGTAGAGTATGTATAATGTGTACACTGAACACACTACAACACTCTATTTAAGGTCATGAATTGATGGTTTTAATAATCCTCATCTTGGATCGGAGGACCTGAAAGGACTCGTTAGCTCGTAACACCCGGAGGACTCGTTAAGGTCTCGTTAAGGTCTCGTTAAGGTCTCGTTATGAAGCGAACGGTGACGTTTAAAATAAAGCCGACGACGTGTGAACGCGACACGAAGCCCTTCGACCGTCACCGTCCGTCCTCTCAACCTCTGGAACAGTAAAGAGTGAGTCAGCCGAGCGTCCCGGGACAGATGGGAACGCTGTGCTCTCCTAACCACCAGCTGGAGAAGAGGGGGGGGGGGGGGGGCAGGTGGTAAGTTTAATATCTTAATAACAACAGTACAACTACTACTTAATGTAACTGTAGTGATATAGACAGCTTATGGTTTCGGCATTTTAGCTGTCGCTGTCTCAACCAGTGAACAGGAAGTGACCATATCTGGACTGAGGAGGAGTGACGTAGAGACGCCGTATACGTCTCTGGTAGAGACCTGTCAATCACCGTGTAGCCCCGCCCTAAAGCATCCCCTGCTTTATGGTCTGTTTGACTCTAAATGGACCATAATGTACTAAATGAACATCATGGTACAACAACAAAGACGCCCCGTAGGAGTCATCTTGTAGGATAACAGATGTAAATAATAAATGTTTATCTCCTGGGTCTCAATTAGGAAGAAGGCGGGAACTGTATGATAAAGAGAGAGCTGTGTTTTTGTAGAAAAGTGTAAAAATATAAACGCACAGCAGCTGACCACGGCAGACTCAAACCTCTTAGTGTAGAGCTGAAGGAATTATATTATTAATTGTAACTTAGACTTTAATTCAAGTACATCGTATGATGATTTTAATAAACTAAAATCACGTTGCATTGAAATCAGCTGCCTCAACAAAGCCTCGTTCACACACAGGGTGTTATTATCAATCAGGTAAATAAGTAGTAAGTATAGTGGAATCAATCATTCTTATTCATCACTCAAACTCCTGAAGGATTCGTGTACTTTTTCCATCTGCAGTTAGCATGACTAACGCTCCGTGTTGATAGCTGTAATCAATGTTTTTTTTTCCGACAGGAATAGATGGAAATGCAGAGCCTGATGATGACGCACGCCGCTCACTTTACCATCACGGAGTACTTCAGTTGGAAATATAGCTTTTGTTGTTCAGAATGAAGTCGGAATGTCTTTTTCTGCAGCTCAGCCGTTTAATCGTGTGCTCTCGTGATGTGCTGGAGGCGTGTTCGTCCTTGATGTTTGAATTAATGGATAAAAAGGTTGCACCTGCTTTGGTCTATTCCTAAAAGATGTTTCACAGCTGTAGTGCAGTTCATTTGGTCTGAACTGAGGGTACAAACATATAATACATTATTAACGGCATGCTGGGTACAGCTCGTTCTCCGTCGCTCGCTACAATATTCACTGTTACATCATCAAATGGCATGCTGGGTAAAGCTTGAAACACATGAAGCATCGACTTCACTCTTCAGACCCGGAGGTCGACACCTGGTGTACGAGAGCGTTAAACCACAGGTGTGTTGTACGAGTAGCGATCAGGTAGCAAGTACCACGTGTTGTTCCTGTAGCGTAAACGAGCCGATAAATGAATCGATGATGGTGGGAAAGAAGTGGCCGAGGGAACCAGTCGATTGGGCAAACTGTTTGCACCTGAAGCCCTAAATAGTGTATGGAGAGAGAGAGAGAGAGAGAGAGAGAGAGAGAGAGAGAGAGAGAGAGAAAGGGAGGCGGTGGGGGAGGAGATAGAGCATTGGCTGGTTCTTACCTGGAAGAAGTGCCAGAGCTGATCGGCCAGGGTGCTGATCAGAGAGAGGATGTGACGAATGAGGAAGGACTTCGACATGTTGCTGCCCCCCAGTGTGATCAGATACTCCATCAGCTTCTCTGCAGACCGGAGCTGAAGGTTTGGAGAAAACAAGATTTTACTGAGAGAGAGATTCTTTAAAACTCTCTATTCACTAACCTTTAAAACTTTAAAGCAACATCAACAGGAAGTGACGATATCTGGACTGAGGAGGAGTGACGTAGAGACGCCGTATACGTCTCTGGTAGAGACCTGTCAATCACTGTGTAGCCCCGCCCCTAAAGCATCCCCTGCTTTATGGTCTGTTTGACTCTAAATGGACCATAATGTACTAAATGAACATCATGCTGTATTGAAGAAGACTTGAAACTAGAGATTGAGACCATAAACTCATGTTTACAATGTTTACTGAGGTAATAAATCAAGAGAGAAGTAGAGTCATTTTCTATAGACTTCTATAGAACCAGAGGAGTCGCCCCCTGGTGGACACTAGAGAGAATGCAGCTGTAACACATGAAGCAACGACTTCACTTAAAGAACAAGTTCGTCCGTCTCTCAGTACTGTCTCACTTCCTGTCTGTCTCTCAGCTCCGAGCTCATTGAATTCTACTGACGACGTGAATCTTTTAAAAACACGAATCAGTAATCCCCTAAAACAGCTGTTTACTGTTTTCATCAATCAAACACACAGGACAACAACAGTGCGTTTTGTTGGGGACTATTTTCTGCGGTGGATTAATCCACATTTGGTGCTCCAGTGAGTATTTGTGTTTGAGATCGAGTCTAAATAAACTCCTAAAACAGCTGCTCAACACTTGTTAGTAGATACTGATGGTTTGGTCTTTTTAGGGGATTCATTACCAGACGTGTTCCTAAAAACACATGCAGCTAACAGCTAGCTGCTGCTGCTACAGGTTCTAATTCCTCCTGACCCTGGAGGGACTGTGCTTAGTATGCATGCTCACATTCAGCAACAGCCTCATTTATATTCACTCAGTTTTTTCATATTTTTCAACACATCCACTCTGTTGTGGTGCCAGTAGGCAGCTCCTCCGCCTCAGCAGCAGCTGGGGATCAACTGTTTGGCTCAGGGCACCGTGACCATTGTTGTCCTTTCACTGTGGGGGGAATTCAACTAGTAGCCTCGCACAATTTTGGAAGTGCAGAGCTGAAATAGTTTGATGCTTTACAGCTGATCAGATAGGCGTGTTTGGTTGTTCTTCAAAACGAGAGCAACTGAAAGAGGAACGAACAGAGAGAGAAATTCAATTTGCTTCGTCGTTGCCTCTGCTGCCGATTACCTCTCGAGCGCTGAATGATGCGAGGACATCGTGCTGAAATGGTCGGGATGACTCTCCCATCGAAGAGATTAATTCAGAAATGTGAAACAATTGAAGGGAGGAGATTGTTTTTCTAACCAGATTGTCCTCAGGCCTTCCTTCCTTCTCTCACCTCTTTAGCCTTCTGGTGCACAAACACACCGAGCTGCTTGTTTACTTGAGAACAGAAACAAGAACAAAGAACTTGAAGAGCTGCTGTGTTTGAAGTATTTGGATTTTGTGATTGTGATTCACCACTGATGTCAAGCTACACTTATTCTCCTTTGACCTTTTTTATTGTAATCAGTATTGACGTCATACTCAAGAAACAGGACTAAAACTAGTCTCATGGCGTAACCGCGAGAATGCAGCTTTAACACATGAAGCATTGGCTTCACTTTTCAGAACCGGAGGTTGCTGCCTGGAAAACACACACAACTGCACCGGCCTCTATGGATCGAAAGTCTCTGGAAACTCAGATTTCTTGGTGACTGAAAAGCACTGAACGTCTTCCTCCAAAGCTCTACAGTAAAACAACCATTTTTCATATTTACAGGCAAATGTAGCCGTAACAGTGAAAGGTAGCATTGTCTGAAGATGAATGGAGATATAAAAGGGGTAGTCGTGCGTTCTGTTAGGGGTTGAAACACATGAGGCGAGCTGGATGCAATAAACCGGAAGGTAATAAAAGTTCGTCTGGTGGACAAAAGGTTGACACGGTTAGATGATGCCGGCGTGAGGCCGGTCAGACACCAAACCGCTCTCCTCTCTGAAAGGTTATTACAACGAAATATGCCTGCAGTCAAACCCCATTGGGAGAGTGACATTTGAATGACTCCACTTGGGATTCAAGATTCTGCAATTTCATGATCTGGGCTCTTCATCTTGTCCAATCTCCTTCCTCGTAGACGGCAACAACGGCTCAAGGTGTGTCTGAGAAACCTGAGCCAGAAAAGGAAAAAGAAGAGCTCTCCTTTCGCCGTGAAGGCCGGAACCTTCCTGCTGGGTAAAGTGCAGCCGCTCGCAGCATCACATCCTCGAGACACACTTAAGACTGTGAGCACTTAGCCGACTCTTATTCCAGCGTTTTCATTGTTTGACTACATAGCTGGGGAGGGAACATGATGGCGAGTTCCCTGCAGCACCACGACGTCTAGAAGAGAACCCTCTCCGTCTGTTACCACAGACTGTATAGAAGAAGTGGACGTAGTCGTGGCGAAGTCACTCATTTGTTTGTGGACGGCCGTTGTGAAGCCTCGGGTTTGTCATTTTGTCCGTCGCCATTTTGTTTTTTTGTAAGACGTCCAGAGAGATCCACCCGGCTAATTCTTTCGATTAGTGTTTGAATAACGAGGTGAGTTTGAATTATACTGTTCATCGTAATCATAATTGGCCAATATCAAACTTTCTTCCGTATTTGCCTTTGTCCGTTGCTACTACATCTCTAGTTCAGCGTCTCTATCTTTGTCTTGTGTCTTTTTGCAACCAGTGAACAGGAAGTGAGCCTATTTGGACTGAGGAGGAGCTGTCATTTTATTGAAGAAAAAGAAAAGAAAATAATTATTCGTTGCAGTTTTAAAATGCTCCTCCATTCAGCTGTTTTGAATCTATAAAAGTGTGGACAGAAAACATACTGGGCCCATTTTAACCTCATCACACTCTCTCTGGTTTCCAGCAGACCGACGATCAATTCTTACTTTTACCTACAAGCTCTCGGCTGCAGCGGCTGAATACATTAAGCTGAGTCATCACATATTTCTTTACACAAACAAACCAATAGTCCTGCCCTCTGTAAAATAAAATATCATGAATCTTTAATGATGCTCATGGGGGATTGGGAGGTATTACAACTTGTTTTTGTGTTGAAGTTAATGTACTGCAACTACTGCAGAGTAAAGCGTAGTAAAGCTCCCTAATAACGCTAATAATCCCACAATCTCATCTCCTTCTATTCATCACAGCTTTATTTGAATATTTCATTTGTGCGTCTGCACCAACGTTCAGGAGGATCACTTAGAATCTCTCTCTGTGGTTTAGTGAGATTTATCTTGTTTTAATTTCTTTTCTTTTTATCTAATATATTTCATGTCAGATATTTTTCACCTGCTGTGCCGGGAAAATTAAAGTTTTGATACTTGCTGCTTTGTGCCGTCACCACTGAGAACATGTTAATTATTCATGCTGCGGAGGAAGACTAACACTTTTTAATAGCCACCTTTCATGTCAGGAGCTGACTGTTTGATATGAAAGGAGACATCAGGAGGTGTGTGTTTCTCATATTACATAAAATACACACAGAAAGTTAGCATGATGAAAGAACTTATGTAGTTACAATGTTAAGTGTGCAAACTAACACTAACATAGACTGTATAAGAAGTGGACGTAGTTACGGTGACGTCACTCGTTGGTTTGTGGACGTTTTGAAGCCTCGAGTTCAGCATGTTGGCCGTCGCCATCTTGTTCTTTTGCAACCAGTGAACAGGAAGTGACCACATCTGGACTGAGGAGGAGTGACATAGAGACGCCGTATACGTCTCTGGTAGAGACCTGTCAATCACTGTGTAGCCCCGCCCCTAAAGCATCCCCTGCTTTATGGTCTGTTTGACTCTAAATGGACCATAATGTACTAAATGAACATCATGTTGTATTGAAGAAGACTTGAAACTAGAGATTGAGACCATAAACTCATGTTTACAATGTTTACTGAGGTAATAAATCAAGAGAGAAGTAGAGTCATTTTCTCATAGACTTCTATAGAACCAGAGGAGTCGCCTCCTGGTGGACACTAGAGAGAATGCAGCTTTAACACATGAAGCAACGACTTCATTTTTCAGAACCGAGATATATATACATGTCATATATCTATATATCTATTTAAATACATCATGTTAATATTAATAATATAATTATTAAATAAGGTATTTTTCCCGTCCAACTCAAAGTGAAGAAATTGGATATAACGCCACATAATGAAACAGACACGTAGGTACAATTTTAGAATAATAAACGTTGATCTTAACGCCAGTGTGATGAGGTTGAAAATACACATTCATAAACATTTGACGGATCAAAGTCTAATAAACTTTGATCCTGCTGAGCTTCCAAGAGACCAGGACCAACAATGAGGAGAAAGAGTCATACTGGTGCTTGTTTATATATCTGATATATTCCAGATTATTAAGGAAACACACTGCATGCTTTACTCACCTCGCTGAGCTGATCTCTGTGCAGCAGCAGCTCCGTCAGCTCCCTCAGCGACTCCTCCACGTGCCTCATGAACTCCACCGACGGCAGCCTCTGGGAGCAGAAGAGGTCCATCGCTCGGGCCGCCACCCGGCAGGCCTGCAGGACCGGTTCTCCGGGTCCCAGCGGAGGAGGAGGGGGGTCCCGGCACGCCGCCACCACCGAGTCCAGGAGCTGGCACACGGAGTCCGCCAACACGGAGCCGGCACCGCCCTCCACGGGGCTGAACCACAGGGACTCCAGGCCTCGGTCGCTCTCTTCTACTCGGTGGAGGGCGCACAGCGACTGGAGGAACTGTACGTGAGGAACCGCGGGTTCTCCGCGAAGACATCCTGGAACCGGAGGCTGAGGGTTGGGGGTGGCAGGTTGGAGGTCCTGGATCTCCAGGAGTTCAGGGGTCTCTGAGCCGCAGCCTGGTTGGAGGTCGGCGCTGTACGCCTCACTTCCTGGACCGAACAGATCCTGAGAAGCGTCGTCCATTGTGTCGTCGTGACCTGGAAGATTTAAACAGAAAACTTAAGTTAACAAGTCTTGTTTTCAAATGTGAGGATTTGCTTTTTTTTTTCTCCAATTCATGAAATAGTCAGTTGATTATCTTTACGTCTCATCATGTGAAGATGAAAGCTTGGGCGTTTTCTTCCCCTTTTCTCGAACAGTAATACTTGTTAGTGGAATAGTGATCACACACTGACCGGGTCACAGAGAAGACAAGCAGCTATAAACACCACAACTCAACCTTCATGAGCTTTATGTGTCATCCTCATAATCATGACCAGTCTGTCCTTCACATATCCTCCTCAGACTGAAGGCCTCAGCAGAGAAAAGCTCTTCATATCTTCATGAATGTTTTTAACAACAGCTCACCTCTCTGTTCCTGTCTGTTAAATCAGCTTCTCTGCAACAATTCATTATTACTACACTTTATAAAGTATTAGGATCCTTCATTTGAAGTAGTAATACCACAAAATAATCCACAAAGAGTAAACCTCTGAGATGTAGTACAGTAACAAGTACAATATGTACCTCTGAGATGTAGTACAGTAACAAGTACAATATGTACCTCTGAGATGTAGTACAGTAACAAGTACAATATGTACCTCTGAGATGTAGTACAGTAACAAGTACAATATGTACCTCTGAGATGTAGTACAGTAACAAGTACAATATGTACCTCTGAGATGTAGTACAGTATAAAGTACTATATGTACCTCTGAGATGTAGTACAGTAACAAGTACAATATGTACCTCTGAGATGTAGTACAGTAAAGAGTACAATATGTACCTCTGAGATGTAGTACAGTAACAAGTACAATATGTACCTCTGAGATGTAGTACAGTAAAAAGTACTATATGTACCTCTGAGATGTAGTACAGTAACAAGTACAATATGTACCTCTGAGATGTAGTACAGTAACAAGTACAATATGTACCTCTGAGATGTAGTACAGTAAAGAGTACAATATGTACCTCTGAGATGTAGTACAGTAAAGAGTACAATATGTACCTCTGAGATGTAGTACAGTAAAGAGTACAATATGTACCTCTGAGATGTAGTACAGTATAAAGTACTATATGTACCTCTGAGATGTAGTACAGTAACAAGTACTATATGTACCTCTGAGATGTAGTACAGTAAAGAGTACAATATGTACCTCTGAGATGTAGTACAGTATAAAGTACTATATGTACCTCTGAGATGTAGTACAGTAACAAGTACAATATTTACCTCTGAGATGTAGTACAGTAACAAGTACAATATGTACCTCTGAGATGTAGTACAGTAACAAGTACAATATTTAGTGTAGTGGAGGAGTAGTAGGAAGTAGCAGATCATGTAAATACTGAAGTAAAGTACACAAGTATCTAAAGTAAAAGTGCGTAGTTACATTCCTCCACTGCTGCACCTTTAACTACATATATTTATTGTAAATACAGAAGTATAACTGTCATCAGGAGCAGAAGTATTCCTGCTTGTAGGATCATTCTACTTAAATAACTTATATTTAGTAACAATGGAGGAAGAAGTACCTGCTGCCTCCGTGCCGCTCCTCCTGTTTGACGTCGTTCTGGTGATCAGTAGTTCCTGACGCAGCCTCAGCACCTCCTGCTGAAGCCTTCGGGCCGTTTCCTCCCAGCTTTCATCGCGGCGCCTCCACCTGAGGGCCAGATCCTCGGCGTACTCGGCGCCACTCATTCCCGAGGGCTTCTTCTTTATTATAGCCACGGCCACGGCCATGGCCGCTTTGTCTTTGGTGAAACTCCACTCCGCCCGACTCGCTGCTGGAAGAGAGTGAAGGATGGGGCCACAGTTGTTTAGGGAAAACCCAACAAAACATAAAAGCACAGAGGCAAGAGAATCTGGAAACTCAGCCACTTTATAGTTTTAAGAGAAGATACATGTTTCACAAGAGTTAAGATTTGTGAGCCTCCGCTGCTACTCTGGCGAGCTAGCTCTAGTTAGCTTGCTCACTAATTCCACCATGCTTTAATGCTACACTGGTTACAGGTTACCCTGGCTAACCAGCAGCCAACAGTCCTGAAGCCCTCAAAATAATGTTTTGTTATTTCTTATTTAATAATGTTTTGAAAACAGACACTTACCAGTGAACTGAAAAAAATACTCAATTAGTCCATAAACAAAAAAAATAATCTGCTAGCATTTTATATTTATTAAAATTACAGCTTCTCAGCGTATGATTTGTTGCTTTAATTTGTTTAATATGAGAGTAAACTGAATATATTTGGGTTCTTGACAGTTGGTCAGACAAAGAAGTAATTCAAAGACGTCACTTTTGGGCTTTTTGGGCTATTTTAATAGATCAAACAATGAATCGACTTGTCATGAAATAATTACTAGATAAATTGAAAATGAATTGAGTTAGTTGCAGACCTAAATGTGTGTCTGCGTTTACTAAACACACTGTAGTGCTGAATGTACATTTCCTCAGGAGCTGTACTTAAGTGGGTATTTCCATGTAAATGTTCACCCATGAATAAATAAACACACAAAATCACTTTAAAATGTGTCATTGAGGTCTATATTTTGTGATTACATACTAGATTTTTCAGGAATTTACATATTTACCTTTAACCACAGTGTCGGAGATTGTAATCATAACGTAGAATGATTTGTTGGAGCCTACAGCTCTTCATGTTCATCCCACAATATGTTCTCCACAGTTTACTTTACTTTTAGGATGAGCAATCATATTATTTTGTCATGTCCCGCTCTCCTTTAAGGTTACGTTCTCCTCGTTTTCACTTATTATTTCCTTTTGTAAGATTTAAGTGTCTCACAAAACTGTTTGTATTGTATGATTGAGGAAGCTAGCTTCGTTGTTCGTTTTAGGCTATAGACAATTACAGCTGTTGGCTAGCTTGTTCCAATGCGTCCATTATCGGACAGCCAATAAATTGGAACTTATTACGTTAACATTTAATTTGTTCATCTTGTTTTATTACTTTCATCCAATTCCCAGATCAGTCCGGTGCCCAGTGTATGATTGTTGTTACGCTACAGCTGTAAATTAAGCTAAACTATGGCAAACTTAGCTATAAGTTAGCTAGGTTAGCTAGCTAGCTAAAGTGACCGTGGTGCTAGCTTAGCTCACGAAACGCAACGTCAGTTTAACGTTACGTGACATTTCCGGTTTGAGCTACGAACGTCAACTGTCAAACTAATTAAATAACCTTTTTAAAAAATAATTAATAATTACCTTTTAAATGGCACTCATTACTTTCCATCGCCTCAACGTCACAATACACGTTTACAATCGTAACGTTAGCGATGCTACTACCATAGCTTTACACTGGACAGGTGTTCCACCCAAATCTGTGACCAAAGAAAAGAAAGATGGTGGATGAACCGTTGCAGAAGGTTCTCTTCATGTGGGTCTCTTCTCACAGCCAGAGGTGGAATATAACTGTTAAGTACTTTAGTATATATATATATATAGGATATATTTATATATATTTAAATGCAACTCAACTTTAGTTCAGTATTTTCCAATTTCAAGTTTGATTTTTCATAATAGAAATGAAGCAACTTGTCTCGTAATCTCATTTGTAAAACATTTTTAGACTTCACTTTAAATGAAGGTGATTTTAATAAGTACAGGTTGGCGTATTTTCACTTTTACTTCTTTCAAAGGGGCACTCAACCAAATTTAAAACATGAATATATGTTCATTAATCACGAGCATGGATTGAGTTGCATTATGGGAAGTGTAGTTGTATCTTGACCAATAAGGACTAAATAAGTTAGGATATCTCGGACTGTGCTGCTTCGAATTTAATATATCAGAATTATATCTGTATATATACAGATATAATTCTGTAAGATTTTGAATGAAGCACTCTTTTTATACCTTTAATGGTGTATTTTCATCCAGATTTTGGGGGATTTTACTGACTTTATTTACGTTAATAATGTGTATTAATAATTGAACCTCCCTCGTGTTATCTGCACACCTGCAGTATAAACAGTGCATCTACTACACCACATGTACATCTTTTTATATTCTCAAATGATATTTGCACAGATAACCCTTTAAAGTCAATAACTCCACAAACTACCATGTTGGATGAAGACGGACAGCAGCGAGGCGTCTGTCTGCAGGAATATCCTTTTTTATTGAGTATACTTCAAATGCCCCCCCCCCCCCGAACCAGCTCTTCTTCTTCATGTGGAGGAGCAGCGGGTCGATACCGAGGTCCTTCTGGATCGCCGCTCACAGAGAGACGAGGCCGTGACACTCTCCCGAGGAGTCTCATTTACAGCCGAGGGTGCGATTCCCTCAGTCCTGTGAGCAGAGCCCTGCAGGCATGAAGGGTGAAGGTCGGGAGGAGCTCCACTTCTTCTGCTTTGTGACTCAGCAACATGATATCAATCTGCACAGGGTGGATGTGATGTGCAGTGTGGACGTTGGCAGGGTGAAAAAGAAGTGGGGATGAATTATTCATGCATGAAATCTCACTTTTGGTTGTGCAAAGGATATAGACCCTGAGAAAACAAATCACTTTTCAGCCAGCTCTGCCTCTAAAGTAACAAGCCGCTAAAAGGTGCTTCAGTTTGGAATTTAGGGAACCAACAACAAAGTTGCATCAAGTGCAGCTCCTCAAATCTGACCTTGTGTCACTTTTCTCCTCCTCACTGATTGTCATGTGTTTCTTTTAGCATCGACATGCTAACGTTTAGCATAAAGAGTGAAGCTGGTCTCAAGGCGAAGCGTCAACCAATCATCACCTTGTTCCGGTCCGTCTATAAGATTGTGATCAGCCAGTTCTTAGCCAGTGCTAATGACATCATTCATTATTGTTTTACATTAATCGTAATATAATATCATTTTGTTACAGGTCTGAGCTTCCTAAAACAGGTAGAAAATGGACATAACTGCAAGTAAATAAATAAAACACACCAAATGAAATAAAATAAGGTAGAAATAAAAACATTTATATGAATAAAATACAGGGGTGGAGGTTGTAAAGTAGTCTGTTGGGCCTCCTCCTCTTTTATTTTGGCACCGAGTCTTTTCATTGGTAGTACTCTGAATATTTCTTAAAATGATAATAAGGCCGACATCATCAGACTGAGATGTAGTACAGTAAAAAGTACAACATGTACCTCTGAGATGTAGTACAGTAAAAAGTACAACATGTACCTCTGATATGTAGTACAGTAAAAAGTACAACATGTACCTCTGAGATGTAGTACAGTAAAAAGTACAACATGTACCTCTGAGATGTAGTACAGTAAAAAGTACAACATGTACCTCTGAGATGTAGTACAGTAAAAAGTACAACATGTACCTCTGAGATGTAGTACAGTAAAAAGTACAACATGTACCTCTGAGATGTAGTACAGTAAAAAGTACACTATGTACCTCTGAGATGTAGTACAGTAAAAAGTACACTATGTACCTCTGAGCTGTAGTACAGTAAAAAGTACAACATGTACCTCTGAGCTGTAGTACAGTAACAAGTACACTATGTACCTCTGAGATGTAGTACAGTAAAAAGTACACTATGTACCTCTGAGCTGTAGTACAGTAACAAGTACACTATGTACCTCTGAGATGTACTCGTGTAGAAACCCGATGAGTTACAGCAGCACACGTGATGAATCGCTGGTCAGTGAGTTCACGCTCTCATAGCGCTCGTCAGCCTTCAGCTTTGATTGCTTCCAGAATGAAGAGACTCGCCGGCTTCACGCACCACGGCCTCCTAAATGCATAACACATATTGACTTGGCAGGCTGGTAATTCACCTCAAATATTAATATTGTTTGAGAAACAAAAAGAAATGGGTTTCCAGGCCCCGAATACAAGTTAATTATAGATAAATCGATGGTAGAGACAAAACGCACAAAAAGTACTTTTACTGCAGGAATTTTACTTGTAGCAGATTCATTTTCACAGTTTGGTATTAGTACTTTTACTTAAGTAAATAATAGTAGTAATAATTAATAGTAAATAATCTATCTAATTTTCTATCCTTTAACCCTTTAGGAAACTGAAAGCAGCTGTTTAGAACATGACGTCTTCAGAGATCAGCAGGGAGCTGTCCGTGGTGCTGAACCCTGTTAGCCTGTTAGCATGTTAGCTTCTCTGCAGAGGAAACCCTCGGGCACTATGACCCAGCAGAGGGCCTTTATAGAAGAAGATCAGAAGGTGAGGAAGAGGAAGGAGGGAGGAAGATCTTGAGCATGAGAGAGATGTTCATTTAGATATTTAGACACTTTTATAGAAAGTATTTGAGTATATTTATTTAGCACTCTATTGTTTAGAGATACTTGTACTTGCGTCTTTCAATGTTGTTCTGATTTATACTATTTCAGAGTGAAATATTGTACATTTTACTGCACTACATTGTAAAAGTTCCTCCACTTTACAAATTCACCACACAAAACATCAATTTATAAAATATAATTTAATGTTAAAGATTAACAATAATAACAACAATAATGATAATAAAGTACTCAACAGTTTACAAAGTATTTTAAGTTTTGTTTTTACTTAAATGTATATTTTTTCTGCTACTTTGTGCTTCAGCTCGACGACATTGTCTTTGTTACTTTGCATACAAAGCAAAAAGTATGATCACGATGATTAAATATGATGCATTGTGATTTGAAGGCCACATATACGCTCACAGGTGCTGATTAGATCCACTCAGGTTGGAGCTCTGAAGGATTTAGGATTGAGATCAACATTTACTTTTACATTTAAAATAAAGGTGTAAATGGCCTTTTTTAAAATCATATTTCACATGATACAAACTTGTGTGTATGAATTATCTTCTTGAGTGACATTTTGCAGAGTGAGTACTTTGATACTTGAAGTAAATTTAGCTCCTTGTGTACTTTTACACAAGCAGAATTTCTAATGCTGGACTTTGACTTGTAACAGAGTATTTTTACACTGAGGTATTGTTACTTTTACTGAAGTAAA
Source organism: Leptoclinus maculatus (assembly GCA_032191485.1). NCBI lineage: Eukaryota > Metazoa > Chordata > Actinopteri > Perciformes > Stichaeidae > Leptoclinus > Leptoclinus maculatus. The sequence continues at coordinate 16,810 of JAVDOI010000317.1, forward strand.
CCATCTGAGTACTTCTACCACAATGCACTCATTTCATTACAATATTCTGTGTTTTTGTACTTTCTATACGAATACATTGTATTACTAATAAAACATACTGAATATCTTTTAGAACTGAGTCACAGAGAGGTTGAAGGAGCTCTTTAGTGGACTCATCTGAAGGACAAAGGGAACCATCCAGCTCTGAGTAGAGTCCTGGTTGATACAGAAGCTCGGCCGATATCATCAGCTGATGTTATCTCGTCTCAGATAAGACGCCGTGAGGACAGGTGAGGACAGGTGAGGACAGGTGAGGACAGGTGAGGACAGGTGAGGACAGGTGAGGACAGGTGAGGACAGGTGAGGACAGGTGAGGACAGGTGAGGTCACGTCCTCTGTGTTCTGTTATCCACTTGAGGCCCTTTATAGTCTCTACGATCTAAAATAATGAGCATTTTAAAAGCTGACCGCTTCATTTTTAGACTCAATGTTTACATTTTAGTCCAACTAAGAGTAAATAGGATTTTTTTGGAACAGTATATATATTTTAATTTAATACAATAATACAATTATTTATCATCAAATTTTAGGGATAATTTAAGTGCAAAATTTGCCAATTTATCAACAAATATCAGTATCGGTACAAAAAATCTGTTTGAAAAATTGTGCATAGTGATGGAAGTGATTTGTCCATGTGAGAGAGTGATCTTTAAAGAGAGGGGGAGAGAGAGAGAGAGGGAGAGAGAGAGGGAGGGAGAGAGAGAGGGAGGGAGAGAGGGAGGGAGAGAGAGAGGGAGGGAGAGAGAGATAAGAGAGAGAGAGAGAGAGAGGGAGAGAGAGAGAGAGAGGGAGAGAGAGAGAGAGAGAGGGAGGGAGAGAGAGATAAGAGAGAGAGACAGAGAGAGAGAGAGAGAGCAGAGAGAGAGAGAGAGAGAGAGAGGGAGGGAGAGGGAGATAAGAGAGAGAGAGCAGAGAGAGAAGAGAGAGAGCAGAGAGAGAGAGAGAGAGAGCAGAGAGAGGGAGGGGGAGAGAGAGCAGAGAGAGAGAGGGAGGGAGAGAGAGAGAGCAGAGAGAGAGAGAGGGAGGGAGAGAGAGATAAGAGAGAGAGAGAGAAGAGAGAGAGCAGAGAGAGGGAGGGAGAGAGAGAGAGGGAGGGAGAGAGAGCAGAGAGAGAGAGAGAGGGAGGGAGAGAGAGAGAGGGAGGGAGAGAGAGCAGAGAGAGAGAGAGGGAGGGAGAGAGAGAGAGAGAGAGAGAGGGAGGGAGAGAGAGAGAGGGAGGGAGAGAGAGCAGAGAGACAGAGAGAGAGGGAGAGAGAGAGAGAGAGGGAGGGAGGGAGGGAGAAGAGGGAGAAGGAGTATAAAAGCAGGACTCAGACTTCAGCAGCTCTGAACTTGAGAGGAACTCTGACCGGATTACAACCCTTCCAGTGATTTAGTTCCTCTGAACTCTGATGAGGAGTGAAGTGATTTCACCCTCTCAGAGACAGATGTGATGGTGATGGAGAGGCCGCTCTGTGAACCGTTTCTTCTTCATTCCTCGGATGTTTAAGTTGATGAATTAGTGTAAAATGCTGCGGGTGAAGTGAATAAGATGAAGAGGAGGAGGCAGAAACCTGTCGTCTGATCGTCGGATAGCTGCCGCTGCCGGAGATGGAGCCGCTTTTATTTTCCCGGAGGCGAGACACGCGAGCGGTGGATGAATATCTGGGCGGTTTCAGGGCGATCTCCGGGCTTTGCTTTGAGCTCAATGACAGGGGCGTCTGACGAGGGACCGGTGGAGAGGGATGGAGCATGCCAGTGTCGTCTACGGAGAGCTGTTGAACATCTCCACCAACTACACCCATGGCAATGTCACGTCGAAAGAGGAGGAGAAGGACAGTAACATGGCTCTCCAGTGGGGTCTGGCCGTGACTTTAACCCTCATAACTTTGGCCACGACGCTTTCCAACGCGTTCGTCATCGCCACCATTTACCAGTCCCGAAAGCTGCACACCCCGGCGAACTTTCTGATCGCCTCCCTGGCCGTCACGGACCTGCTGGTGTCCATTTTGGTGATGCCCATCAGCGCGCTGTACACGGTCAGCCAAACCTGGACTCTGGGGCAGGTGGTGTGCGACATCTGGCTGTCCTCGGACATAACCTGCTGCACGGCGTCCATCCTCCACCTGTGCGTAATCGCGCTGGACCGCTACTGGGCCATCACGGACGCGGTGGAGTACACCAAGAAGCGCACGATGGGGCGCGCCGCCGGCATGATCGCCACCGCCTGGGTGATCGCCATCTCCATCTCCCTGCCGCCTTTCTTCTGGCGCCAGGTGAAGGCGGAGGAGGTGACGAGCTGCAACGTGAACACCGACCACATCTTCTACACCATCTACTCCACCTTCGGCGCGTTCTACATCCCCACGCTGCTGCTCATCGCCCTGTACGGGAGGATTTACGTGGAGGCACGGAAGCGCATCCTGAAGCAGTCGCACAACAAGCCGGGGAAGAGGCTCACCTCGGCGCACCTGATCACCAACTCCCCCGGCTCCATGGCGTCCACGACCTCGCTGAACTACGGGACGAACGACGCCTCCTCCTGCGACACTACCTCGTCCGCCAACGTGAACCAAGTCAAAGTCACTGTGTCCGACGCGCTGCTGGAGAAGAAGCGCATCTCCGCAGCCAGAGAGAGGAAGGCGACCAAAACTTTGGGAATAATCCTGGGAGCCTACATCATCTGCTGGCTCCCGTTTTTCATCTACACCCTTCTAGTGCCTGTCTGCGAGTCCTGCTTCCACCCGGAGCTATTTGACATTTTCACCTGGCTGGGTTACCTCAACTCTCTAATCAACCCCATCATTTACACCATGTCCAACGAGGACTTCAAGCAGGCTTTCCACAAACTAATACGGTTCAGATGCTTCAGGGCATGAGCGACGACCACCAGCCATGATTACCCCCCCCCCCCCCCCAAATCCTCTAATCATCTGTGTAAAATTGAATCAAACCCATCAGCCACAGATATTTCCCTCCACAGATCTCCGAACACCCAGATTGTTGATGATAATGTGGCTGCAGAGATGCATTGACCTGCCATCCAGTCGGCATCGTGTCATCGTGTGATGCCATTAACACAACCATTGGAATTAAAACAGAGAAACAGCCTGCTGCTGTTGATGCAGGAGAGAACTGTCAGTGGATGTTAGGATGTTGGAAGCTGCAGACTGGTTTGCAGGTGATAGTGTTGTTATAATGACTTGGAGAAAGCCCATACCCCCCCCCCCCCCCCCCCCCCCCTGTACGTGCTGCACTGGACTGCAGCCTGCAGACTCACTTTGCCATAAGAGTTTGACAGTCAACGTCAGTTGGCTTGTAAGCACAAACAGCTTAGGACTAAGCTACCACGAGCCCAAAGGGCAAAAAACAAACAAATAAGATTTACGTTTAATTTTCCTGACTCAATAAGGGGAAACACTGGTGCCTACAAACACGCTTCTTTAGTTTTGTTCCTCAGACGTGCCTGGCCCCAGATGGAGAGAAGAGCATGGTTTTAGTTTGAGACAAAGACAAAGACACAGATTTGGTTTTGTTCTCGTAGGCCAGTGTATGTTCTATCGTTTCTTTTTCTTGCTGTGACTGGTGTTCACTTTAACACAAAGGCTCCAAACTGAGTGTAAATGTACGAATCTGTATGCATCAGTGTGGTTTTGACTTTAATTTGCTGAAGAGTCTGGATGTCGCTCAGCCGAATGCTGTAAAATAGTGCAACGTGACCGTCTCTGAGGGAATGAAGAGCCAGTGTTGTAAAAACTCTTATCTACCGGCCCTCTTGTTAAAGATGCATTCTTAAATGTTGATGTGAGCTTCGATGTTCCATTTCATGTCAGGCTAAACAAACACAACTCCAAACAAACAAACAACTAAAACCTATAAAAAGTGTAGAAGATGATTTTTAAAATGCTGGAAAATGTTATTCTGATCCAAATCACCCGGCTCCTCCCACCAGACCGCCACATGCTAAATGTCAAGCTGTAGCTGCTGCTGATCCCTTCAAGGAAAAGTGAAAGAAGTGCAACAGCAACAAAGTGCTAGAGATGGAAATCATCAGCACCGCAGCTACAGTATCACTGAGGACACACGGTTCTGTTCTGGGCATTATTCCTGTAAACGTGGAGGTTCTAACAACGTGAATACACAGATTAAACATGGTGAGTCTCTGAAGGCAAATTCTTTGTTTTTAGCTTCAGAATTCTAAAATGTGATTGTTTTTTAGGCCCAAAAACTAAATTAAACTGAAGGGAATTATCAGAAGTAGCTCACGATTTGCAACGGTAGAGAAGCCATAAATAAGATTTCATGAAATATAACTTAAAAGTAAAAAGAAATATATTAAATATAGAGAAAATATTTTAGCAATAATTTTGCACATTTTGATCTCAGAAACTAGTTTTAAGGAATCATGTTTATTATTGAGGCTTTCTTGCTGAGAGTTGGATGCAACAATTAAAATCAGTCTCATGTCGAAGCAGCAGAACCACAAATGTCCTCTTCTTCTATTGCACACGTTGTTCTTCCTGGCGCCTACATTACCCACAATGCAGCTCGACCGCTGACGTCACTCGAGGACCTTCATCAGACTTGAACTCCTTTAAGGCTTTTAATGCACGCAGTAGAACGCTGCGTCACCTGGAAACACAGGCTAGAGACAATTAGCTTAGCTTAGCATAAGGAAACAGCTAGCCTGGCTGAGCGCAAAGTAGAGAAATACACCTAGCAACACTGTGACATGTTTCATTTACTGAGCTTTAGATGTGTTGGTAGGTGTATTTTAAACTTTGGACGCAGCTAGGCTAGCTGCTTCCACCTGTTTCCAGTCTTTATGCTAAGCTAAGCTAACCGCCTGGTAACTTCTAAACATGCAGACATGAGAGTGGTATCAATCCGTTCACCGAGTCTCAGCAACAAAAGCCCAAAAATGTACCCAAAATATATTTTTAAAAAAGAATTGAAAAAATGCATTTGTTATTAATATTAACGAGGAAAAAACAAACAAAAGACGTCTGCAGGGAGTTTGTTGCACCAGTCAAAGAGTCTCGCTGTCATTTCCCCTCACCACATCCAAGATGGCTGCCAGAGACTCGTGACCACACTGGCCTCATCTCATCTTTGTTTCATTTTCTACATCTCCAGCAGCCATGTTGGATGTTTAAGGCTGCAGCTCTGTGGTGAATTTGCCTCTTTGTGTTCAGTATTGATCCGCTCAGTGTGAAACTCTTCTGGTGGCTCCGTCGATCTCATCCAGGTTAGCTTCTGCTGTACAAGGCTTCTGCACACATAAGGCGATGCACTGTAACCGCTCTGCTCTGGAGGATCCAACCCGCTCGAGAGCACACAAAAAATGAGCACTGCTGCTGTTGTGAAAACTGAAAAAAATAAACAAATCAATAAAAAGGTCTATGGCATCATGAGGTTGATGGTAGTTTGCCCACATTCTCCTTTTTCTCTGATTCTGAGGCGAAAGCGTTGACATTTCCTCTATCGGCGTCAGGATCTGCTGGTTTTCTGGTGATGAAGACGTTTCACAGATGTGAGCTGATGAAATGCTGCGTGACGGCTTTAACGACGGCTTTCTAACTTAATTAACCAGCAGGGGAAAGAAATGTAACTATGAGGAACATGTCAGTGATGAATGCCTCATGAAACGCACCGATTGTACTTATTAATGTGCACATGGTGTTACAGGGTGGAGGCTTGCTTTTTGTTGCATTCGAGACCTCGTGTGTTTTAAAGCTGTAATGTCCCTTTTCAACACTGCATAGCAATTCTAAGTGGCTTTAAGTGAGAGCTGTGTTCAGACTGGAAAGATGACAAAACTGCAGAGACTATACTAGAGCTCTGTGTTCTCTTGCCCTTACAGTGAACAGCGTGAGAACAACTAATTGCAGATGTTTGACATCTTCAGAAAGATTTAGGAAAACCAAAAACCAGTTTTTAATCCTTTGCTTTCTATGAAGTATTACCGTTAGTGGCACTGTGAGTCTACAGCTCTGTGGGATCCAGTATGTCACCATCTTATATTTACCTTTTTCACCAAAGTGCATGCTGGGAGATGCTTCAGCTGAATAAAGTGCAGGAGACCAGAGTTCACATCAGGTTTAGGCTAAATGAAGGAAAGGTGGTTCAAAGTAAACGTCTTTTGTTTCGCAGACTTTCGGTCCAAATCAAAGTGATCTTTGGTTCCTTTTCTATCGAGTCCGGTTCGGTTTCACAGCAATCAAATAACGACTTTCAATTGAGTTTGAATTTCAGACTTTTGAAATCTTGCTGTTTTACTTCACAATGGTCTGTTTTTTATGTGGAATGTATTCATATTCTGGATGTTCTCTGTTAAGAAAACATCCGACTTCTGCAGAAGTCCAAGTCAGTCTTCTCCCGCTCACGCTAACCTGTGTTCATCTCAACAAACGCCCTCAGCGTCTACGTGTCGGGGCCTCAAAGGTGCCCTGTGGAGTTGAATGTATTTCATTTAATTCCTAAATTAAAATATTTGTAAAGCCGACTTTTAAACATAATTTGAATCCCGTTTACATCCGCGTTCACTAGCTATCAGCTAGTTAAACCGCTGCTCATATGTGTGTCGGGTCACCTTTAAGCTCGTAGAATCACTGCTCTATAGCGCTGCTAGTGGTCATGAACTCCACATGGTGCCTTTATTATTTAACCCAGAGAAAAACATCTTTCCCAAACTTTAACCAAGAGCGTTGAGACCTGAAAGAGAACAGAAACACACGCATCAGTAATCTCCTGAAACATCTGGTAAATCAAACAAACTGGAGGAAATATTGCAATTGTTGGGGGACTATTTTCAGCGGCGGATTAATCCACATTTGGTGCTCGAGTGAGTATTTGTGTTTGGGATTGAGCTCACTGACGTGTTTTTAATGGAGCTCTATCAGCTCTCAGGCTGTGATTCACACAATACCTGGTAGAAGATGCTTTCACTGACGCTTGTTGTGGGATTTGAATATCACCAGATTTGTTCTTATCAATAACAAGTTTGTAGGATCGTGAAGCGGAGCTAGAAGCTCTCAGAGATACATTTCCTTCTATCTTCCACCAAAACATTGTGCCGCCGTCACTTTCTTAAAACAAATGGTGGATATCTTGATTTTAAATCATGTTGAAACGGCTCAGACAAGAAAGAAAATCCATCAAATCTTCATCCCATTAGAAACGGGCTCCTCTCAGAGACGATGTCATTCTTTCCTTTTGTCAAAAATTAATATTGTTTGCTCCCTTTTGAAAGCGATCAGATCGCTGTGGCCCCCTGATTACCGTTTCCATGGTTTGATGCTCTAAACCATGGCAACACGGGCCCTGCTGGAAGCGTGTCGTGCTGCAGAAGCCAAATAAACACATTGACTGGAATATAGATGAAGCCGGAGCGCTGCTGTTACCTGCTTCTCAAACACTGTAAAACGAGACGCTACATGTTACTTAAGGTGCAGATAATTCAGGATTTCTGGCTGAATATCTGTCGCGCTGTCGAGGAAACACAAATCTAAACGTCACACTTGTGATGTTGTAACGTCTGCTCAGTAGGAAACGATCTACGACGTGATTTCAAGGACAAACGTGAAGACGAGCTTCATTTTCACGGTGGAAATGTTCAACCCTGAACCAGAAAACGTCCTCTGACACTTTAATCAGCCTCCTCTTCTCTGAGCTCCACCAGCGTTCACAGCTCATTGTCTGCAGAGCAGCCACAGCTTTTCTTTTGCTCTCTGGTGTTTTGGCCTTGAAAGCGACGGTGACGACACAGTCCTCCGCTGCATGAAGCTGAATGTGAGGATTGTTAGAGTGGATCCTTTCACATCTCTCTCACTTTTTTTATTGTATAAAAGTCTTTCTTATCAAGTCATTTCCATCTATGGCTGAACTCTGAAAGTCTATTTCTGCAGCTTTCGGCTGTTTTCTTCAGCAGATGGAGTCGGCTCAGCTGATGAAGAACTGTTGATGTTCACACTTTCCTGTTTCTTTTGGAACTTCATCCTCTGTGTGTTTTGGGCTTAGAAGTGGAGCAAAAGCATGTCAGTGAAAGAAGAACTGTGATCCTTTCCTCAAGTAAGAGTAGCAGTAACCTAGAATACTCCATCAAATGTCAAAGTCATTCACAAATCAAGTCCTGCAGTTCATAACCTGCTAAATTACTTTAAGTTTAGGAAAAGATTGTGGTTTGGGTTGAAAATGAATTAGTTTCTTATATTTCATAACAACGTCACGCAACACAAACTAAATAACTAGTGCTGGGCAACGATTAACATTTTAATGCGATTAATCTCATTGTTATGCACAAAGTTCAATAATGAATTCAAAAGTAGTGTATTGCTCACTTTTATTTTAAAGTACTGCTATATGAACTAAAGTGCTTTAAACACATCAGGTTCTGTTTAACAGCAGTATTCCCTTTACACAGTAGCAGTTATAACACAGTTATAATGATTCTGATAATAGATATTCAGCCGGTGTTCATAACTTTATCTTCATGTGTAAGAGATGATATAGGGAATGTAGGTGAAGGAAGAGACGCCACACAAACAGCTGTTCACCGCTCGCTGACTGTTCTTGTGTTAAAAATGTCGCTTAATAATAAAAAAAAGATAAAATAATTGTCGGCGTTAATTAATGAATGCATTACCGCGATAATAAGACGTAACGAAACACAATGTAGCGACAAAACGTAGCGACACAACGTAACTACTGTGAATAAATAAAAACTGCACACGTATTCATGTTTCTTATCAACATGTACTTTTGATTTCATCGGGACAGCGTCCCCTCGGTGAAGGTTTGTGGACGTTTTGCTTGTTATACTCGTTATTATGCGTAACTTTCAATAACGGTCGCTCCATGCACTACGTCATTTATTCGTCGTTCTACGTCACGTACTTTTACCTGATGAAAAAAAACGTCCACATTCAACTCATCCATGTTCTGCAGAAATGTACCAACATGTTCAGTGTTAGAGTGTTTTGACCACTTTTGCAGTTTTGAAACTACATTCTGACATTCATGACCAGCGGTTTCCTGTGTTGGTTTCAGCCATCCCAACAATCTTCCACAAACTTTGATTAAACACATTCTTGATACATAAAATCCAGACGTTATCTGGAGGAAAATACATTCCCTCGCAATGGGGACGTGATTGTTAGGAGACCAGGCTGTCACCTGACTTCCTTAATGTCAGCCCTGCTCGTCCTGGCTCACGGTTACGTGGATTATAAACCAATCATAGCACGTTTATCTTTGTAAATATTAGAATGAACAGTGAAAGAGAGCAGCCTGATCTGAGAGATGAAGAAGTTCTGATACATATCATTTTGTTCTTATGTTTGTACCTCTTTAGGCCTCAAAATGTTATTTTAATAAGCTTTTATGTGTTACATAAAATAAATGGGAATACTCAAGTAAAGTATCTCAGTATCTCAGTATCTCAATTGTACTAAAGTACTAGTAAATGTACTTCTATTGTTCTGAATGCTGCATGACGAGTGCTTTCAGTTTGGGCACTTTGAGTACATTGTGATGCAAATCCTTTTGTACTTTGACTGAAGTAACAGATCTGAGATATTCTTCCTCCACTGTTGATAGATGGATAAAAGCATAACGACAAAAAGATGAAGAAGAAGAAGAGAAAAAAAGAAACATGTGATGATGTGTGTAGGCGAGCTAGAGCTCAGAGAAACATCCCACTCCCAAACCAACAAAAACACACGCAAAATATCTCAACAGCATCTTTTCAAGTCTGGAAACAACAACAACATGACAACAATGAAGACATGAATCCACACACAGACGCTTGTGTGTGTGTGTGTGTGTTAGTGAGTGGGAGATTGTGTGTGTGTGTGTGTGTTCAGTCAGAAACACACTTCATATCCTTGTGTGCACCAGTCAGCGTTCCCTCATCACCACTAACATATGCCCTCCTCCTTGAATTTTGCACGAGGTTTGTTATGTGATGAACTGGTGGAAAAACAACCCTGTGGTGATAAATAATGTATCAGAAAACGTGAACATCACATTTATTTACAGAAGGATCCTGACGAGTCGCTGCGAGTGTGAAATCAATTCTGCACGGCTGAACGATTCAGCGATGAACACGGAGAGAAGTGTTGAAATGATTTACTGAAGGAAAAGTGTTAAAGGAGTGAAAGGATCAGCAGTCAGCAATATATAAGTGAACACACTGACAACAAATGTGTTCATCAGAACTGGTGTTCATTTAGTTCATTTATATGATTTACTTCTGCGTCAAAAGTCCTTATTCCATCTACGTCTCGTCATTGTCTCATATTTGATGACGTGTGTCATCATCGTGTCGTCCTCATCTCGTCATTGTCAGGTCTTAGTCTCGTCATTGTTTTGTCATCGTCTCATATTTGACTTGTTTTAGTCTCGCCATTGTGTCATCATCTTAGTTTCGTCATCATCTACTCATTGTCACGTGATCGTGATGTCATCGTCTCGTCATCGTCTGTCTTAGTTTATGCTTCATTGTGTCATCATCTCTTTTTAGTCTCGTCATCGTCTCGTCATCGTCTGTCTCAGTTCCTTCATCATCTCGTCATCGTCTCGTCATCGTCTGTCTCAGTTCCTTCATCATCTCGTCATCGTCTCGTCATCGTCTGTCTCAGTTCCTTCTTCATCTCTTCATCGTCTCGTCATCGTCTGTCTCAGTTCCTTCATCATCTCGTCATCGTCTCGTCATCGCCTGTCTCAGTTCCTTCATCATCTCGTCATCGTCTCGTCATCGTCTGTCTCAGTTCCTTCATCATCTCGTCATCGTCTCGTCATCGTCTGTCTCAGTTCCTTCTTCATCTCGTCATCGTCTCGTCATCGTCTGTCTCAGTTCCTTCATCATCTCGTCATGGTCTCGTCATGGTCTCGTCATGGTCTGTCTCTGTTCCTTCTTCATCTCGTCATCGTCTCGTCATCGTCTCGTCATCGTCTCGTCATCGTCTCGTCATCGTCTCGTCATCGTCTCGTCATCGTCTGTCTCAGTTCCTTCATCATCTCGTCATCGTCTCGTCATCGTCTCGTCATCGTCTCGTCATCGTCTCGTCATCGTCTCGTCATCGTCTGTCTCAGTTCCTTCATCATCTCGTCATCGTCTCGTCATGGTCTGTCTCAGTTCCTTCATCATCTCGTCATGGTCTTGTCATGGTCTTGTCATGGTCTGTCTCAGTTCCTTCTTCATCTCGTCATGGTCTCGTCATGGTCTCGTCATCGTCTCCTCTTAGTCTCAGTCATAGAAAAAAGGTAGCTGACCAACTCACAGTCGTAGTTTTAATCAACAAAATGATCAGAACCTTTTCTCATGAACCCTCAGATTCATGTGGTGACCAATTTGACTGAAGAGTACTTTCACTGCTGATACACTTTTAGTTGATCTTAAATGCATCTTCACATTGTGGTTGAGGTCCTTTATCTTAGTTCAAAGATCTGAGTACTTCTTCCGCCACAGGTCAGAAGACAAGTATTTCACTTATAGTGAAGAAGAATTGCTCTGAGCAGCCAAAGAACCAATTTACTGCTGGTGTCCATATGTTTTGTTCTTGTTGGCTTAAATGCATGAATGTTGGGGATGAATCATTTCTACCTTCAACAATAAAAACAGTCTTGAACTGAGATGTTTCAGAAACTGTGAAACCCTTGACTTCCTGTCCCAAGGTCCTCTTTGTAAATCTCCAGGTTCACAATGTCCCCAAACTGCCGGCTGTGAATATTTATCCTTCAGTTTTACGAGTCAACGAGTGCAACAGGAGGCAAATTGTCTGCTTAAGAAAGAAGAAGTTAGCAGCAGCAGCATATTAAATGTCTTTTATTTCATTGTAGGTCGTTACTTAAGATGACAGCAGTTATGATATAAAGACGAGCACGGTTATGATTAAAGTAATAATTCAGAATCTGCAGGAGGCAGGAAGTCTGTAGATATGACTTTATTGAGATTAGTAGATTAGTAGACCAAATCGAATCACGTGTTCGAGGAAATCAGATCACAAAAGCACACAAACATAAAGGGATTAACAGTTACCTGTTTGTTGCAGGTTTATAGATCTTAAATATTGAGGTGAACATCTGACAAACATGTATTTGTATCAGGAGAGACGGAGACAGACTTAAGGGGAGACACTTAAGGTGAATTTTCTCTATGTTAATAGTACTAAAACGTCGTATAAGTGAGTCTCTGAATGCTGTGTGAACAAACCCCTCTGTGTTAACCTTCAGAACATAGAGAGGAATGAAAGTGTAATTTATATATTAACTTTTCCTGAAGAGAACGTGAGTCTCTGAACAGTTTGATGAAGACGTTCTTGGCGTAGAAACATTATTCCTCTAATAAAGTCTGTTGTACTTTGGACCAAAACCTCCAAAGTCTCCACTGATCCCAGAACAGTCCTAGTGACGCGTTATGAACCTCTTCAACGTTTATCTGTATCAGAAATAAGAACGAAAACCTTCAGAGGGACGGAAACAGAGCGTACTGTACATTCATATTTAGTTCATGTCATTTTTTCCCTGGACGGCACTGAGGGAACATGATGAATGCATTACTGTGATGAATTCTTTACAGTGTACATTTCTGCACCAGAAACACGGCGTTGACCAATCAGGACGCAGCTCCTCTGTGAGCTTTGACTTTTAACTGAAAGCCTAAAAACAAATGATTCAACATTTAGGAAAAGATGCTTTTGTTTTCTTGCAGAGAGTCGGATGAGAAGATCGATACCGATACGTCCATTAAACATGAAGCTGCACCCAGCATGTGGTTAGCTTAGCTTAGCTTAGCATAAAGGCTGGAAGCAGGCGTAAACAGTAACCTGTTGTTTTTTTACAGTCAAAACAAACGTTTCAGTTAATGAGCTTTAGAGGAGCTATAGGTGGACAGAGTTAAGCTGTTTCCCCATGTTTCCTGTATTTATGCTAAGCTAAGCTAAGTAGCATTAGCGTCATATTCACCGGAACATTTTTTTTTTGTGGACAGGACGTTAAAGAAATGCCAAAGATTTGTTATAAAACACTACAAAGTTTCTTAATTATCCCATAATCTATACTCATACCTTTGATATAGATTCAGGTTTTAACTTTTATAAATTCTCTAAATTTAAAACAAAAATATCTCACTTAATTTTCAGTGGACAGTCTACTTATATAAGCAAATTTTGCTCTTTTAATTGTCAAATCTAGTTGTTTTTACAGCCTAAAGTAATCTTTATATGAAATTATCATTTTCTAATGCAAAAGCATTATTAATCATGATTTATTTGTGCATTTTAGGTCTCTTAAATATTATATTTATACGTATTCTGTACTCACACTCATGTAATTCTCTAATTATGTGAATTAGTAGAAATCTGACATAAATAAACGTAGGATGTGATTAAATGAATTAATCATTGTAACTTTAGGGATTTAGTTTGATAGGTTAAAGATCAGTCTGTAGTTTTTACCCCTTAAAGTTCCACATTTTACTTTAATCTTCATAAGAAACATGAATGTGTTTCATTAGAGGGTGAGTTGCTCTGAGAATGTAAAGAAGAAATGACTCCTGAGAAATAAAGCTGAGAAAAGGTCCTCACAGGTTTCCATGTATCGTGGTTTCATCTGGACCCTGGTCCTTCCTCCCGCTTTAACCCTGCTGACTCCCACTAATAAATAACACTCTTATTATTACTTACATTACTATTTCATATTACCGGTCCCATTAATGCACATTATTGACCAGCTTCTTCACCAGAGTATCTGTGCTTTATCGCCTCGCAGGTACCTCTGGATCCGGGTTGTACCTGGACCTGGTCTTTTCTCCTGCCGTGGTTCTGTCATACATTGAATGTGTTGTAATTTTGTTATGCTGTTCAACACTTGACATCTATTGCACTTCTGTCCATCCTGGGAGAGGGATCCCTCCTCTGTTGTTCTCCCTAAGGTCTCTTCCTCTTTTCTCCCCGTTAAAGGGGTTTTTGGGGGAGTTTTTCCTGTTCCGATGTGAGGGTTCCGGGACAAGAGGATGTCATGTGTACATATTGTAAAGCCCTCTGAGGAGAATTTGTAATTTGTGATTTTGGGCTATACAAAATAAATTTGAATTGAATTGAATTGAAAACGTCTCTGTTACTGTTCTAGTTTTGGAGGTGATGTTTATTTTGGAGAGCAGGGACTATCGGGCCGTCAGCTGTGGATGATTCAGAGGCAAACAAGCACCGGAACCTGTTTGCATAACGGCCTGTGCTGCATTGCTCGTGTGACGTTGAGACCGGGTTCTGGTTCTGATGTGGGAGACAGACCGCTGGGCTGGCGACTGGTCTGAGTGGGAGGATGTGATGAGACCGTCATCTCAGCAAAAAAAACAACATGTCAGCGCTCCTGGCAAGAAAAATAGAAGTTGTTGTCGGAGAGGAGAGACGCTGGGACTCGGCGAGAGGCTGTCAGATCAGATTTAGGACCAGCTGGGAAAAGATCTGGGCACAGGAGTGACGTCGATTAACCTGAGCTCATCAGAGTCTAATTACTCAGGGTTATGGTTCCTGACGAGCTTCCTGTTGTGGTGATTCCCCCTAAAACCTCAAATCGTTGCTGTTAAATCTCTATTTGTGAACTATTTGTTAAGTCGTGAGCTTAAAAAATAATTTTTAAAACTTTAACTGACTTTAAATATTAATGTTACTTATTTAGTTACGCTTGTTTTTAATGTTGTACAGGAATAATTAAATGCAGTTGTTTTAAACCGTCACGTGATTAATCGATCAGTCGATTGACAAAATCAAGACGACCGTCAAGCAGCTTATCGCGACCTGAGTCACGTTTTATCATGGCGGGAGCAAAGGAGGAAGTCAGGTGATGTAGCGACAACTTCCGCAGCCGGAGGAGGTTTAAAGGTGGATGGACGGGTCAAACAAACACAGGACTTTCACCCAGGAGGCCGCTGTTTCCAACACGTTCTCATGTTACCACTTGGTTAGGTTTAGGTTTAGGGTTAGGGAATGTGGTTTTTGTTAAAGTAAGCCTTTTAAAGTTACGTAACTGAACAAACGTCAATGTTGGTTTCTTACGTGACATGAACAGCGGTTTCCTGGGTGAAAGTCTGTTTGTTTGACCCATCCATCAATCCACCCCCACCCAGCCGTTAGTGGACTTTCTCTCTCTTTATATGATGTCAGTTGCTCTGAGAACTGGTGGTCGGCTGTTCTTGTCCTGTTGAAACTAAAACTCTTTTATTTATTATTTTAACTTATGTACCAGGCGACAACCTTCATTTCTCTGTCTTAAAACCTGCATTCTCTCTAGTGTCCACCAGGGGGCGACTCCTCTGGTTGTATAGAAGTCTATGAGAAAATGACTCTACTTCTCTCTTGATTTATTACCTCAGTAAACATTGTAAACATGAGTTTATGGTCTCAATCTCTAGTTTCAAGTCTTCTTCAATACAGCATGATGTTCATTTAGTACATTATGGTCCATTTAGAGTCAAACAGACCATAAAGCAGGGGATGCTTTAGCACCGTTAGCGCTGTTAGCACTGTTAGTGGCATCGCAGTTTTGAGAGCCGCTGAGAGGCAATAAAAATGCTCCCAAACTCGTATTATGCACCTTTAAGTTACGTAACAAACTTACTTATTATATGATCTTTACCTAAACCTAACCGGATAGTTTTGTTGACGAAACCAAACAGCAACTGTTCACCGCGAGTTTCATACTGAGACAGTTACGAAGAAGATGCGTTGATCTCCTGGTGGTGACGCTCATTTAAGAAATATATCGCAGTTTGAATAACCGCTTTATGTAATTTATTAAAAGAAAATATGCATTTTTATGATGGTCTTTGGGAAGTTATGATGAACATCTTGCCCCTTCTTTTCTGACATTTATTTCTGAAATAATGATTTGTCTGACTGAAAAAGAATCTATCAATTAATGAACCAATTAAAATAACCGTCGGTTGCAGCCCACAAGTACTTAAGTCGAGTCAAGTGACAGTTCTTCTACTGGAGACATTGGCACCATCTCCACCCGGCTGTCATGTCGCCGCCTTTAAACGAGCGCTCCCAGTCTCCCAGTGAGCTTCAGTGTTATGAATTTCTGCAGCTTATTTTAACTGCATCTTTGAGAATACGTGGAAGCATCGCTGAGTGTGTGACTTCTCAGTCGTTCCGTGGATACGGACGCAGATGTCTGAAACCCTTTTTTTTTTTTTACCCGTTCCTCACAGTCACTCTGCTGCTTTTAAAGCATCGATGTGAGAATCTGCT
This sequence comes from Leptoclinus maculatus, assembly GCA_032191485.1. NCBI lineage: Eukaryota > Metazoa > Chordata > Actinopteri > Perciformes > Stichaeidae > Leptoclinus > Leptoclinus maculatus. Next base: position 33,081 of record JAVDOI010000317.1, read on the forward strand.
GCAGAGAAAAGTCGAAGAGACTCTCCCAAGTGTGAAGGCTTAATCAAGTCGAATTGACGACAGAGCGAAAAAACAGCATCGAGTCAAAACAAAGGAGGTCTCTCTGAATCTTTAAGTCCTAATTTACCAGACGGATTGTTCTGTTTTTATTCACAGTTGAATATTTGTAGATTATTTAAAGACATGATGTGTAAATATTTCTCTTAGATCTCTCCTCATCTATTATTTACACACAAGTTGTTGAACATCATAGATTCTCTGAAAACCATTAGGATTTTTCTTTTATTGTGCAGCATGTAATCAATGAGGAACTTGTTTTAATCACCAGATGTTACTGAATTATTGCTGATAATAACATTTCCTCTCCCTCCTGAAGACACTGTAGTAGACAAAACGCTTCCAAAATAAATAAGTGAGCTGTTGTTGCTTTGAGGTGAAGAAGAATGGAACATAACGCCGTGATCTTTCATCGTCATGTGAATCTGTTGAGGTGTTTTTTTTGGATGGCTGCCTTGTTTGTCCCCCCCGAGCTTCGATCAATACACCGACTGTGGAGTCACGCCAGTGAGGTTACTGGTGTGAGTCGGGAAGTGAACTGGTGGAGCTCCTCTGTGGGGAGAGAAGCTCCACCTTCAGAGAAAGTGAAAGAAGTTAAAATGAATAGAAATCAATCAGAGAACCTTTTCATAGCCATTGAGTCTCTTTGTCTCATTGAGTCTCTTTGTAGTCTCATTGAGTCTCATTGAGTCTCTTTGTAGTCTCATTGTAGTCTCATTGAGTCTCATTGAGTCTCTTTGTAGTCTCATTGTAGTCTCATTGAGTCTCATTGAGTCTCTTTGTAGTCTCATTGTAGTCTCATTGAGTCTCATTGAGTCTCTTTGTAGTCTCATTGTAGTCTCATTGAGTCTCTTTGTAGTCTCATTGAGTCTCTTTGTAGTCTCATTGTGTCTCTTTGTAGTCTCATTGTAGTCTAATTGAGTCTCATTGAGTCTCTTTGTAGTCTCATTGAGTCTCATTGAGTCTCTTTGTAGTCTCATTGTAGTCTCATTGAGTCTCATTGAGTCTCTTTGTAGTCTCATTGAGTCTCATTGAGTCTCTTTGTAGTCTCATTGTAGTCTCATTGAGTCTCATTGAGTCTCTTTGTAGTCTCATTGAGTCTCATTGAGTCTCTTTGTAGTCTCTTTGTAGTCTCATTGAGTCTCATTGAGTCTCTTTGTAGTCTCATTGTGTCTCTTTGTAGTCTCATTGTAGTCTCATTGAGTCTCATTGAGTCTCTTTGTAGTCTCATTGTAGTCTCATTGAGTCTCATTGAGTCTCTTTGTAGTCTCATTGTAGTCTCATTGAGTCTCATTGAGTCTCTTTGTAGTCTCATTGTGTCTCTCTGTAGTCTCATTGAGTCTCTTTGTAGTCTCATTGTGTCTCTCTGTAGTCTCATTGAGTCTCTTTGTAGTCTCATTGTGTCTCTTTGTAGTCTCATTGTGTCTCATTGTGTCTCTTCGTAGTCTCATTGAGTCTCATTGTGTCTCTTTGTAGTCTCATTGTGTCTCTTTGTAGTCTCATTGTAGTCTCATTGAGTCTCTTTGTAGTCTCATTGTAGTCTCATTGTGTCTCTTCGTAGTCTCATTGAGTCTCATTGTGTCTCTTTTTAGTCTCATTGTGTCTCTTCGTAGTCTCATTGAGTCTCTTTGCAGCCGTTTGCATCTCTTTGTAGTTGTTTTTTGTCTATTCTTTGTCATTTTGAGTATCTTTGTACTTGATTTGTGTATATTTGTAGTCATTTTGTATCTCTTTGTGGTTATTTTTCCCCTTTTCATAGTCATTGTGTGTATCTTTTAGTCTGTTTGCTCTTTGTAGTTGTTTTATGTCTTTGTGGTAGTTTTGAGTCTCTTCCTGGTTGATACGTGTCTCTTTGAGTGATTTTGTAAGTGAAGAACCAACCCCTGTCACTTTGTGCCCGTTAAGCCCGTTCAGACATTAGCCACTTCTAGAATAACACACCACAATCTCTGACCCAACTGTCAGCGGAGCTGCATTGTGGGTAATGTAGACATCAGGTTTTGACAAGGAAGAAGAATGAATAAAAGCCGATATCTCTGATTGTGCTGCTTCAATTTTCATTTTTTTAAAACTGTCCTTTGTGAGTCTGATTAAATCAGTGGAGGATCACCGAAGTACAATTCATCATGAGGGGAACATCAATGTGAGCATCAAATGTCATGACGACGCCTCCAGTGGAGACATTTCACACCAAATTGAATTGAAATCAGTTTTCTTTTAGATTTCCTGCTAACAGAGACGACTGAACATAACTCCCTCTGTGGATTCGATAATTAAAACCACAGCTTGATATGATTTAATTTCCTCTTGATGTGAAGCAACATGCCTGAACAAGCTTCACACTGTCGAGCTATCGACTTCCTGTCTGCTGTCATCATTTCATACCGAGTGTCCTTGTTATCGATCGTAATATGTGCTTTTCCACACAGCCGATGTGCACTCAGCCGCCCTGCAGCCCACTGAATCCTGGGAAAAAAAGTCCAGGTCACGCACTGTACACTCCCCGAAGCTTGGATGACCTTAACTGTTCATTTTCTTTGCTCTTATTCTGTAACAACGATGTGCAGAATATGAAACCGTTTCATGTTCAACAACACAGAGCGAGCTGTGGAAACAGAATCTTTGTAGTTGTTTAATGTCTCTCTGTGGTCCTTTTGAGTCTTTTTGTCTTCTTGTTGCATCTCTTTGCGTCTCTTTGTAGTCATTTGATGTTTTTTTGTGGTCCTTTTGAATTTCTTTGTGGTCATTTTTATGTCACCTGGTAGTCTTTGTGTCTTTTTGTAGACATTTTACATTCATTTCTTTAACTTCTTTTGGTCTTTTTGTGGTCTTTTTTGCATCTCTTTGTAGTCTTTTGTGTCTCTATGTTGTCTTTTTGTGCTGTGGACTACAGGGAGAAACAGATTGGTTGTGACATTTCACTCTCTTAGTCTTATTGTACTATAATATATATCCTTACAGTGTTTGTGCAGGTCCTTTACCCTTATTGGTCCAGTAAAGTAAGATGTAGTGAGACAGAGCAGAGAAGAAAACACACCTATGTACTACATAAATATACTATACTAATATATGTAAATATACTGCACATCTAGTTTAAATAAACAGGTTTAAATGCAGTTCTCTGTCTCCCACGCTTCGAAACCAAGAGGGAATAAAAGACAATGATCTCACAAAGTAGAGCTAGGAAGCACAAACTGTGGAGGAAAACGTGTCGCCTGGTAAGAATATATTGTAATATATGTTTTAATTCATCCATAAATAAGATGAAACGCATCCCATCAGCTTCCTCAGCAGTCGGTTTAAACCACCTGCAGTAACGTTCACACAACTCCACCTCCGATCTCGACATCTGATTGGAGTTTGGCCAACATACTGTGTGCAGCTGGCTGTAATATTCAGCGACAGTGTTTACTCAGCGCTGTTTGTGAGATGAGAGAAACATTCGATGTGGATCATTTGTGTCAGACGAGTCCTCAGCGAGGCCACGCATCCCCGAATGTGTGTTCAGCCTCACACCTCCTCTCTGAAACTTCATTTCATGTCATCGTGTGGAGGAGGGAGAAAGAAAAACATCAATTGCATATTGGCTTTTTTTCTCTCGAACCATCACTCTTGAAATGGAGCTTTTACAGCTTCAGAGAGCGATTTCCTCGGCTGTTTGAGGTTCAGATATCTCATGGGTGATTCAGCAGGTCCTTTTGAGTCTTTGTGGGTCTCTTTGGAGACGTTTTACCTTTTTTTGGGGGCCATTTTGAGTTTTTTTGTGTTTTTTTTGTAGTCATTTTGTAGTCTTTTTGTCTCTCTTTGTCGACATTTTATGTTTTTTGTGGTCTTTTTAAATGACTTTGTAGTCATTTTGTGACCTTTTTGTGTTTCTTTGTAGTTTCATGTTTCTTTGTGGTCATTTCGAGTCTCTTCCTGGTTGATCCGCGTCTCTTTGAGTGACATTTTGTAAAGGCCAGAGGGGCCCCTGACACTTTGGACCCCTAGGCCTGTGTCCAGTTTGTGTGCTAAGCGTTCCAGCCTAAAACCTCCACCCTGATGCTTCATTTCTGTCATTGCGTGGAGGAGGGAGGACAAAGAAAAAAAATCAATTGCATATTGGCTTTCTCTAACCATCACTCTTGAAATGGAGCTTTTACAGCTTCAGAGAGCGATTTCCTCGGCTGTTTGAGGTTCAGATATCTCATGGGTGATTCAGCATGGCTCCACAATGGCAGCAGCCGGTCCTTCACAGCTCTTAGCCGGGGATAAAGACCCGCTCAGCCGGTGCGTCTCTGCAGGCTTATCTGGCCGGCACCACTCGGCGAGCGGGGCTGACCGTGTGATTGCAGCGCGCCTGAGATTCTGGACTGTAAATGTCAAGATATTGCAGCGAGCGTCCGCCCGAGAACATGCCTTGATGGAGTAACTTTTATCTGGCAGCGCCATCGTTTGATGTGCTAAACGGACGCTCACGTTGAGTTGCGGCTGAGCGGAGATAGATAAAGAACTGAAGCAAGGGAGGAGGCAAGAAAACATGCTAGCAGGCTAAACATTCAAGCTTCTTATTAGCTTGGATCAAAAAGCAGCAGATTTCAGATCCTCATGTATGTGTCTTACCTGGTTGAGGAATGAGCTTGAAGCCAGTGATGACATGAATGTGGCCCCCACATATTTCAACCTCTTGCAACCACTAAGGAGTATACTGTAGTTTATGAATGCAATGAATCAAAAGGATATTTTTAACCTCAACAAGTATTTCTGTTGCCTAAACCAATTGTTTCACAGCGTTAACCGAATGGCATTGTGCGTTTTTGCAGCTGTGTGTATTCTGTGTACAAATTGTAACGCCGTCTGAGGCCAATTAGCAATTTGTGATTTTGGGCTATACAAAAATCAACTGAATTGACTGAATTAAATTGGTACGAGGCTGATTTTAAACATATACATGACATGTATATTTACGCATCCTGTGGTTTTTACAAAGACAACATTCTTCAGAGCTGAAGATGATATTAATCAAAGTTATATCCCAGAAGGAGGAGAGGAAGATGTCTAGAAAGGTTAATAAGTTCATCTCTTTGTAGGAGGAGGGATGGAAAAACGTATGAAGACATTTCAAGGATCTGTCTGAGGGCGAGATGTCGGTCATTTAAAGCGAAATAAATTCACTCATGAACTAAAAAAACAAACATGCTTCTCAGAATTAAAGCTAAATATCCTGAAAAGTTGTGTTTTTTCACATCTGTAACCCCGAATATCTCGAGTACGTTGAGGTGAACGAGAACCAAATCACAAAGACGCTGCAGGTCCTGACGCGATACAGAAGAGACTTGACAGCCGCTGGAAGGAGACGGAACATGACATTAGTATCGTGGTGTTATTAGACGTGAAACTGCTTTGTTTTTAGGAACATATTTACTGTTGAATGTCTTTATTTTATTTCCATAATTCTGTTTTCCACCTCTAAAAGTAACGTTTTTGTAGATCAACACTGAAGTGTTCCACTCACACCTTTCATATTTAAAATGAGGTCATTGAAGATGATTAACGAGATATTCAATGTGTCAACAGGCATCCAGCTCAACATCAGAGATCACAAACACGTTTGGAACATTGTTTACAATAATCAATGATAAATTAGATCAAATGTGTTTGGGTTATGGTATTCCTGTTTTCAGATTTAAAGGCTCTTTGTAATAAAACTTTTGACGTGTAAAATGAAACCCTCACAGCGAGGTATGAGTGGAGGCGGATGATCTTTCATCCAGGAGAAAGTTTCATTTATTGTCACGTAACTCGTGTTCTTCAGTAACGGAACTTCTTTTGTTATTTCAATCCAAACGACGATCTTCTCCTAAAACCTAACGAAGTAGTTTTATTGCCTAAATATAATTAAGATGGAAGTTTATTTTGAAAAGACTGTATTCATGTACTTTACTGTTGCTGAACTTTTTGTCAAATATTATACAAAGCTTTGCTCGAGGTCTCAGTTTAACTCGTAAGGATACGAATGCTCGCGAAGTTACGATCACGGTTTGGATTCTTGTGTAGCTTAAGTTACGTTCGTTATGCAAGTTAACTTCTCTACGTAACTTAAAATCAGTCAACGTTGACTTTTGGCTTCACCTGGGACACTAACAGAGGACTCCTGGGTGAAAGTCCCGCGTTTGTTTTAATCCGTTCGTTTACTCCGAACGCTTTTTAAATGTCGTCACCTCACACTGAAGTGGATTTTAGACGAATTGTGATGAACATCCTGACGAGATGAAGCTCACAGCTTTGGCTTCATGCTGAGAATAAAGAGTAAGATGTTCAGATTCTCTCCACGTCAGCATCCAGATAGAAAGCAGGAAAGAAAACGATTCCAACGTTGAGGTCCTCCGGCACTAATTTCACCCTGAGCTCTGTGGCTGGAGCACCGGAGCCTCTCATGACATGCAATTTACCGGAATAATATAAGTGTGATTACCCTCTGACCCCGTCTTCTACTTTTGAGGATTACAAATACCACGTTTGGAATTCATGGAGAATATTTGAACGCTGTGCGTCCGAGGGGAACTGAACACCGTCCCGCTCAGCTGACAGCTGAAGTGGTCCCTGTTTCTTTATTTTGTATTATTCCCAGCATGTGAAAGGCAGAATTAGAAATGCTTTGTCGAGACAAAATGTCCCGCTCAGGTCCTCGACTGCCTTCTAATGCACGACGGGAGAGACGTCTGTAATTCACTGGCCGTTCATTTACGTCTGTGGCTTTTACCTTTAAAAGGAGCTGAAGAGAAAGAAGTCACAGATCACTTCAGAGTGCTGAGGAACAGCACAACAACACATTACAAGTGGCCTTTCAGGCAGCTAACGGTCTCACTTATCCAGAGAGGAGCTTCACACACATCACATGTATTACCAACAAACACTAGAAAGACGGTCAGGGGTCAGAAGTACTGAGCTACGTGTACTTCACTGCAGTATTCCTGTATACTTCTACTCCACCACATATATCAGCTTGAGTTTCTTTATGAAATGAAGATTCTTCCACACAAAACACAACAAGACTTAAACAAAAGTAGATCTAAAATGATTCATTCATTAGAAAATACATTTTTATAATCATGAAGTCATCTTCACTAATGTTAAGATTTACTGCTCTTCTGTTGAATATTTTTTATATTTTCAATATTTTTACAAACCAAATAATAAATCGATTAATGAAGAAAATAATCAGCAGATTAATCCACCGTGAAAATAATCATTAGTTAGTCAAAATAATAACATTTGAATGCTTTATCTACATTTGACTAATTATACTGACGTACTTTTACTGTAGCAGAGTATTTAAACTGTGGTATTAGTACTTTTACTATAACAGTATTTTTACAGTGTTCTTCACAGTAAGAATACTTTATTATATTATTATACTATACTACTATATATTGAAGTGTGACCTTTCATCAGGGGTCACAGCAGTAAAGTGATGAGAAGACAGGCGGGGTTTTTAAAAGTGAGCCCAGATGTTTGTTCGGTAAAGTTTGGTATTATTATTCTCCAAAACTAAATGAAGCCTTCTGCCATCATCTTCAGTGTTACTCTGCCGGCAGACGGAGCGGACACAGTTGTCTGGTGTATTTCGTACGCCTGTCATCTCAAGATCAAGACCTAATTATCTCGTTACCGCCAGATAAGAAACCGTGTCCTTGTTGTTATGACTTCATTATCCATTCTTTTTCAATAAGAATGGCTCATGAATTATTTCATTATGTGGAAATAATGACTTCACGATGACTTTGATGGACCGTGACGGACAGAAGCCCCAGATGAGACGTTTAAGCAGAGATCAGGTAAAAACAAAGAAACAGAAGAGTGTTTGATAACTGAATAATCATTTCATCATTTAATCAGGAAATATCTGAATATATGTAGAAAACATTGGCAGCAGATTCCACAGACTGCACATAAAAGAATGAGACTGTACTTTACGTTATGTACGCTACATAAGCTATGCTATGTAAGCTATGCTATGTAGGCTACGTAAGCTACGCTTTCTAAGCTATGCTATGTAAGCTATGCTATGTAGTCTATGTAAGCTACGCTTTCTAAGCTATGCTATGTAAGCTATGCTATGTAGGCTATGTAAGCTACGCTTTCTAAGCTATGCTATGTAAGCTATGCTATGTAGGCTATGTAAGCTACGCTTTCTAAGCTATGCTATGTAAGCTATGCTATGTAGGCTACGTAAGCTACACTTTCTAAGCTATGCTATGTAGACTACGTAAGCTACGCTTTCTAAACTATGCTATGTAAACTATGCTATGTAAGCTATGATATGTAGGCTACGTAAGCTACGCTTTCTAAGCTATGCTATGTAAGCTATACTATGTAGGCTACGTAAGCTACGCTTTCTAAGCTATGCTATGTAAGCTACGCTTTCTAAGCTATGCTATGTAAGCTATGCTATGTAGGCTATACTATGTAGGCTACGTAAGCTACGCTTTCTAAGCTATGCTATGTAAGCTATGCTATGTAGGCTACGTAAGCTACGCTTTCTAAGCTATGCTATGTAAGCTATGCTATGTAGGCTATACTATGTAGGCTACGTAAGCTACGCTTTCTAAGCTATGCTATGTAAGCTATGCTATGTAGGCTACGTAAGCTACGCTATGTAAGCTACACTATGTACACTACGTTATGTACTCAAAGCTATATACTCTGTGTTTTGTACGCTACATTGTGTAAGCTACGTTAGTCACATAACATTGAATAAGTCATCATTGACTTCTGGTTGCATACGGGACACAAACAACCGTCTCCTGTGTGAAAGTCCTGTGTTTGTTTGACCGGTCCACCTCTGACTTCCTCCTTTGCTCCCGTCATGACTACAACCACTAGAGCAGGGGTCACTAAGAGGCGGACCGCGGGAGCAGTGGGAGAAATGCAGTTTAACATGGCGTGCTCTAAAAAGAGAGAAGTGGATCCTGAAAACAGAGCTTTAACAAAGAATGGACGGACTCCACGGAAAGTTAACTCCAGACACACTTTCATTTTTCATTTTAATACATTTTTCTAAAATCAAGCACTTTCTTTAAAGATGCAAGTTTTTCAAAACATCTTTTTTGTGTATTTTATTTTTAGATGGAGCCATTATTTTACTTGAAATGAGAGAAGAACATTTATTTATGTATTTCTGTGTATTATTTATAATCCATCCAGTTAAATGTGAAAACAGAGAATAATAATTGATGTGTACTTTCTTCATTTGATTTGACAGTTGTTGACTACACAGAGACGTTGTTACTACTACTAGGCTTCTTGAATATATATATATATATATATATACATATATATATATATATATATGGCACTATATAGCACAAGTTAGATATTATTGTAATGTTCCGGACCTTTGCACGAGGACATTTTCTCAATCTGGACCTTTTGGAGTTTTAATTGAAGACCCTGCTCTCGAGTCACCGATAAAGAATCTGAATTTTCTGTTTTTTTGACTGTTCGGACTACATGAACACGTTTAAGAGGTATTTTGCCATTTTATACGTAAAGTAATTTGTCTATTAGAAAAATAATCATTATTATTTGAATATTTGATTAGGAAAATAAGCATTCATTGCTGCCCTTACAAAGTACATAAATAAAACTGCACACTTAAAAGTTTATTAAAGGAGTGCTACAGTGATAAAAACATCCTATGAGGTATTAAATGTCTCAGACCGGAGGATGAAAATAAATAAATAAAGCTTTTCTTGATTTGTGGAGATGACCCTCAATAATAAACGTAATGAAACATTTAAACTACATTAATAAGCTTCAGCTCCAGGCGGTATAAAGTCACAGAGTTATTATTATGAACCAGGGTCGCTCTCCGGTTTGGTAACTTTGTGATAAAATGTTGTAATTTGCTTTTCCAGGTTGCTCTGTTTCCCAGAATGCCTTCTTCTTCAAGCTGTCTTGTAGCTGAATTGCATTCTGCCTGTTTCCTCCCGCGGGTGCAGACATTGTCTCGTATCTCTCTGATGGATTCCTCCCTGCGTGGCGCTCAAAGTGGAACATTCTCTGACACCAGACTCTGTACATGACGTCCGGCCATCAACAAAAAGAAGCAAATAATAAATCAAACACGGATGCAGGAATGCAAAGAACATGAGCAACACACACCGGGCAGAGCGGTTGAACTGTGCAAAGCTGCTTTCTATTTGTGGTGAAGCGTTCACAGCCGAGCGGCCCGAGGCGGCGTCGTGTTGTAAACACTCTCAGGTCCAGCTGAGTGTGTCAGTCGGTCTATCCAGCGCTCTTTATTCTGCTGCCGAGTCACATAATGGAGCCCAAATCAAACTATGACTGTTGCTTTAATTTGGGAGATTTTTATCCAACAAGGCTGTTCAGTCCAACGATGACTGTTATTAATATTCACGATCCCAAGAGGATGATTTATAAAGCTTTTGGTGCAAATTATGCATAAATGACTCGACAATTTGGACGTTTTTTTGCGTGCAATAAGAACGCATTTTTAACAAAGTTCTTGCATTCATACGCCATGTAGTCCAAACTGACTTCAATCCACGTTAATATGCTGCACATACTATTTATTATTATAAAATGTGAGACAGACTGTTATATTTTAGTTTCTGCACATGTTTTTGTTTTAAGCCCAAACATATTTATCCTAAACTTAAGTCTAAACATGACATATATATATAATATATATATATATTATATATATATATATTATATATATATATTATATATATATGTCCAAACAGAAGAGCTCCCCTGTGGCCCTTTTATTCAACAATATGTGTTTGCTGATGTGAAAAGTCAGAGTGGCCAGTCGGAGACTGAAGTTTGGCATTTTGACTGAAAAGGTCTCTGATGGGAACACGACAGATTTGATTCAGGAAAACTTTTGATGAATAAATGTGCGGTTTAGAGCTGCAATGTGAGTGTAAAGCAGGAAATGTGCTGGTATTTGAGGGGTTTTAGTACACGAGTTACAGGCTGTGGTCATCGTGTCTTATGTAATAGTTATTATTTGTCTGTTTCTACATTTGTTTGCAGAGTAAAAACAAATGCAGATTAGAAGATATTGATGAATCCTGCATTTGTGAATAAGGACAATTGTTCAATTATTGATTATCATCAAACCCTAATAAAGCAATCGTTATTCAGGGAGCACACTCCGAACTGAACATGTAAACTATGGCAGAAATCAGAAGTTATGGCTTCAGTTGTATTTTTTAATAACACGCTCGGTGTCACCGTCACAGCAGTCAAAGGCCTGCAGACGAACGGTGTTTACAATCCCCTGATGCACTTAAACTGTTTTTTTAAATCATTTTTAATTGGCCTGTTTTTAGTTTTTTACCAGTTTGTGCACCTTATTATGTTTCCCTCGTCTCGCAGCGCTCCAGAGGGAATCTGCTGTACGGAGCAATCTCCTCCAAATTACAGCAGGAGAGTGTTGCTATTAATAAGGTTTCCACCTGTCTGTGTTCTTATCGGGGAGAGATCCTCTTCATACCTTTCAGGCTGTGCATGCGTCAGTCCCAGCAGTGATTCTCTGTACTCGGTGAACCTTTTTCTCTGCATACATTAAATGTACACGTGTGTTCAGCTGAGCGGCTTCCCTCTCATCCACATCACATGTCTGCCATGTTTAAACAGATCCTCCTGATGTTATTAATCCCACCAGCTGTTCCGTGATTTATCTCCCGGGAGCAGCAGGTCTAATCTGATAGTGATAACACTTATTCCACCGAGTTAACCCCTTAAAGAGCTTTCTGAACAGGAATCAATAAGAAGGCTTTGCTGTTGAGCGAGTGTTGATTTGAAGGTCTGCAGATGTGCTGAAAACCCAAAAGCTGCTACCTGCATTGATCGGTAAAAGGTGGATCGATACGTCCTGACAGGGCCGGAACAGAGCTGTCTGAGGAGCAGAAGAAGGAAAAAGGGAACCAGTTCGTTTTCTAGCATGAAGGTACTTCATCATATTTTATCTCCAGTTAAAGCAGGCTTTTTTAATTTGCACTTAAAATCTTTAAAAAAATAAATACATTTCCCATGAAGATGAAAGTTGTACAGTTTTCACATTAAGATCTTTTAACAATTCAGTGCCTCATACAGCCACACTTCTAAATATCACAACTATGACTTTTAAGACAAGGAACTCAAGTAGAAACCTGAAGTAGGTCATGTTTGGCATTAAACCTTGAAAATGATTTTTCTGAAGAGAGATGTTGGAAAAAATGTACTTTCATTGTGACGTGTTGTTTCTGTAAAATCTAGATACAAACTCAACCACCAAAAACCAAGATGGCGTCTGACAAAAAACAAGAGGGGGTTGTACAACAACAAAGATGGCAACGGGCCAAAAAACTAAATGTCTTCAGCCAAAAACCAAGAAAAAAACCCAAGATGGCGACAGCCTAAAAGCAAAATGGCGACGAAAAACGACGTCCAAAAAACTAAGGCGGAGACTAAGGTCTCCTTTCAGTTCAGTCCTGTTCAGCAGTAAAGGAGGTTGTGTTGTTGTAACAGAGCAGCTGTTAGTGGTCGAGGTGGATGAACAGGTCAACAAAGAGTCGTTACAAACCTTTTAACACAACAGTTCTTGTGCTTTCAGGCAGCAGGTCAGAAAGCACTCGTCATTTTGTAATGAAATAACAAACGACTTTTTGTTTCCCCCGAGGACTTGTTGAGTAAAATGTATCACACACACACACACACACACACACACTCCAGCCCGACCTCCACACATCACAGTTACTTTCATTTCAATTTGCCCCGCTGTCGAGAGAAATGTCAGGTTTTGTTAACGCCACCAGCGGATCAGCCGAACAACGCTCTCATCGTGTGGGTTTAAAGCCAACACATGATTTCTTTCTCTCGTTCTCACATGTCTGTCGCTGCACTACAACAATAATCCGCTGACGGGAAATGTTGGTGACACTCATTACAAAACCAATAACACTCAAAGCTTCCTGTCCACATCTATGATTCTTCTTCTCTGTGTCCTCAACCTCAGAGTTTGGGATTTTATTCTATGTGGTTTCATTCTACTCGTACAGGTTTAATATCGAATATCAAAAATCAAGAAACATTTTGTTTACACTTTAATTTTGGTGTAAACAGGAAGTAGCTGCAGAGTAGATTTTAAAAGACAACAGGAAGTGTCAGAGTTACTAAATATGATCACATTAGAACATACAATAGTATGTAAATAGACATTTTATTATCACACAGTGGAGGCATCCAGAGCCAGCTGAGGTTATTTTAACACCTCTGATGCACCTGCAGCTCATTTCACATCTGAATCATCACATTAAATTAAATTCACATTAAAAAAACCACTAAATTTCATTAACCATCAGTTTGATGAATTTTCTGCCACAGCTGTCTGGAAGTCTCAAGAGATGTCTAGCAGAGACAAATAAGAGATTAATGTAAAGCCCAGCTGTTAAGCTACAATTACAACTCATTTGCAGGATATTTTGATCATTAATATCAATCACAGGTATTCACTTTATCCCCATCACAACATTGCACGAGTTATGTTCTCTACTTCCAGAAGGTTTTGCAGACTTAACTTGAAAAACTTCAACATAATTTACATTGTGAGTTCAAATGATATCAAGTTATATGCAACCATTGGAAACAAAGTACAAATACAAACCATTAATAGTGCAGGTCAACCACGAAGATCATGTCCGTTATTTTATTATTTATCAGAATATGCTTAACTTCCTGTTGGGGATGTGAACACGAATACGCACATAAATGCTGTATGTGTGTTTATAACTAAATAAAAAACTGTTCATGGACCATTCAAATTAATAAAATGATCAGGAACCTTTGACAAAAAACAATATGGCGGCACCAAAAACAAAGATGGCGGCACCAAAAAAAAACAAAGATGGCGGCACCAAAAACAAAGAAAAAATAAATAAATATGTCGACGGAAGAAAACCAAGATGAAAATGGTGATGGGTTAAAACCAAGATGGCGACAGCCACAAGGTCAAACTCGAGGCTTACAAACTACGTCCACACCTTATAAGGTCTACGGTCAGGACAAGAAAAACGACATCAGGTCTAAGGAGAGCTATGATCACGTTAACGTATAGTCGGTCAGCGGTCCTCCAGCAGCAGAGTGAAGCTGCTTTCAGTACGAATCCAAAACCAAACAAATCCAGTCGAGAGAAAGAAAACCATAATGGGAACCACTTTTAAGAAAATGAGCAGAAGCCTGGAATCCAGCTTTCATACCTGAGATAACAAAAAGGTAAATGCGGTCCTCGAGAAGCCGGTATGAAGCCCAAAGAGTGATTATTCACGGCAGGCAGCGGTCAAGCTTCAGATGGAAGATAATGTGAGGTCTTCTCTCTCCGTCAGTCGGTCTGAGTCGTCTGTCTGGACACAAGACTTTGTGTTGCTGCATGCATCATGTGGATTTATACAAAAATACATAGAATATATCTCCACTCTGCTGTGGTGGATTGACTAGTGAGGACGTTTAGTCGTCTCATTTACACTCTAAGATCCACCAGAGGGGCGTTCACTGACCCGTTTTATAATCAGAGAACTAAACGTTAACATCTCTTCAGCTTGTGTTAAACACAGAATTTATTTGAGACATCTAACCAGAAACTGTCACGGGGTGTGGTGGAGGACTCAAAGGCAAGACCAGAAGTAGAGTGAAGCAGGTATTTAATGAATAATTAAATCAAAACAGGAAGCTTACAGGACACAACAGGGAATCCACGGACAAGACAAGAGACGAGGGGGGAATCCAGCAGAATGAGGCAGGGCAGGCAGACGGGGAACCCGGGAACAAGACGAGCCAAACGGGCGGGTAGACGTGACAATGCTCTGGCAGTGAGTGTGTGTGTGTGTGTGTGTGTGACTGGGGTTTAAATAGTGATGCAGCAGAGTGAGCAGGTCAGAGTGATGAGCTGATGAGGTGGGTGTGACTGGCAGGTGCGCTGAATTAACTGATTAGGTGAGAGATGGAAAAACAGGATAATGGTGGCAGAGCTGTGACAGAAAGGCTTTAAAAAACACACTGGCCCAATCCCAATGTCCCCCCTAAACCCTAAGGCCCAATCCCAATGTCCCCCTAAACCCTAAGGCCCAATCCCAATGTCCCCCCTAAACCCTAAGGCCCAATCCCAATGTCCCCCCTAAACCCTAAGGCCCAATCCCAATGCCCCCCTAAACCCTAAGGCCCAATCCCAATACCCCCCTAAACCCTAAGGCCCAATCCCAATGTCCCCCCTAAACCCTAAGGCCCAATCCCAATGTCCCCCCTAAACCCTAAGGCCCAATCCCAATACCCCCCCTCACGGACTCACGGACTTTGAGGTGCGCTCCCACGAAGTCCGTGAGGGTTTAGTTCTGTCCCACTGTCAGATCATCGAGTGTTTGAGGCTCTCTCGCAGACATTTTGAGCCCTTTATGAACCCTTTCTGTAAGTCAGCATGGGATGCTGACTTAGCCTAAGGGAATTACCCACAAATCATTGCAATGTGACATTAAACACGGGGTAACCAGTGGACGCATGGAGACGTAAACAAAGAGGACGGCTCACGTGTGTTCACTCAACCACTCACCAGGTGACCTCAGTAAGTCCTTGAGGGTTCAGGGTTTAGGGGGGACGTTGGGATTGGGCCTCTGACTTTAAGACAAGGGAACAGGAAGTGTAGAAATGCTGACTCATGTCTGGTTTTAGGACTAATTCCTGCAGAACTCTATTAGATAACGTAATAAATTCCATATAAGACTACAATCTATCACCAGCGTCCCAAACAATATCTTATCTGTACCAAGTCAACCAGAGACAGATCTAAATGTTATCCTTTCACTTTGCTATTGTCAGTGTTTACTTGCATAAAAAAACACACAATTCAAATGATAAGGAAATAAAAGATGTTATATCTTTTATCTAACACTTGGTTTGATTTATAAAATAAAACATCTCGTCGTTATTATTTGTAATGCTGTATAATAATGTGCTTAGAGCTCGTGTTAGGAAGTTAAACAGCTCATAATTCATCTCTAATATCTATTCATGAAAACATCTCCTTCAAACTACTGTTCTAGTTTATCACCAAAACTACATTTTACACTTTGCAGACCAGTTTTATCACATTAAAAGAATTTAAATCAAGATACCGTTACACATTGAATAAGTCAAATATTATTCAAACAATAAAGAAAGAAAATAAAACATAAAAAGTTTAGTTTCATGGCTTCAAATCAGAGAATCAACTTAACTCTAAAACGAGCATTAAAACAACCCCGGATATGTATCCTCTTGGATTCTTTAGGTTGCGTGACGTGCATTTAAATGGCCGCTCTGATCCACTGCAGGCCTATTAACACATTTCAGTATTTAACTGTATTTTCTGACTTCATTAGCGATCGGTTTGGTAATTGCACATCAGCCGTCGCTTAATGTTCTGTCAGTCGGAGGATGGACTGTGAGAATAATTAACGTGTCAGTCGATAATGTGTGTGTGCTAATTGTTTGGCCGGCCGCTCTGCAGAGAGGAGCTCGTGTCTGACCGCTGACCGCTGTGGGCGGACAAACCAACGGATCAGCAGCTCACAGATGAAGCTCATTTTATCAAGTGAATCAAGTGACTTTGTGGTTTTGTTTTCATCAGGATGATACATTCTATCGTCTCCTCTCAGATGTTCCTGTTGAATCTTTTGCATTCAAACATGCTGGATGCTGAAGGTGCAGGGCTGCAAATGTGTTGTTTTAAAGTGGTCATCATCTCTCTTAAAGGAGGAGATAAACGTATATATTCACGTATTTAAGAGAATGGGGGAGCAAATCCTGCAAAGTTCAGATAAGCAGCTGGGAACATATTCGGTGTGATTTGCTGTAAAATATTACGGAGCTAACTTGAAAAAGAAGAGGAACGCGTTTGTCTTCAGCTCACAGATCATCATTCACAGATTTCTGAAGCTTCACAGCCTTTCAAACGTCCGGAGAACCAAACAGACGCCTCTATTTCTCATTCCTGTTGGCTCGTCACGACGTTAGTCACGCTAACTTTTACATAATCGCCCGTCGCCTCGTCGGCAGAGCTGTAAAAAGGCAACAATTGATAACTTTGAAATGTAAACGAGCGTGAAAGGGAGAGCCGCTGATTCCTCTACGTGTGATTCCACAGACTTCACATCAAGAGGCCGTCTCCCTCCGTCACACTTTAACGTTTCAACACGCTGATCCATGTCCGAGAGCACTGTATATTATATCATATGCAGCATTATATCAACGTTTCCTGCTCCAGAAGTCACCAAGACTCATTTCAACAGAACGTCTGCTGATGAAATCTTTCCCTCAGAACATAACGATGAAATTAGAGCAGGTATTTGGTGTCAGCTGACCTGGAAAGATTAACACTAGTGCTGGGCAACGATTACAATGTTTAATCGCGATTAATCTCATTGTTATGGCAAAGTTCAATAATTAATTAAAAAGTAGTGTATTGCACACTTTTATTTTAAAGTACTGCTATATGAACAAAAGGTCAACAACATTTGGTTTGTAAACACTTTAAACACATCCGGTTCTTGTTAACAGCAGTATTCCCTTTACACAGTAGAGTTCTATCTCTTCACTATCTGTGCTCAGTGTGCTGACTGGATGTGAAACGTTCCACTGCTGTGAACATGAACACAATGTTTCAGCACGTTTCATCTAAATGTGTGTCTTGTGTCTTCATGACAGTCAGAGCAGGTGAATGCAGCTCTACTGTTCATCAATATAATGCTGTAACTCAGAGGTGATGATGGTTACCCAGCGATCAAAGAATAAAGACACTTTAGGTGTATTTTCCCTTTAACTCACGAGATGCAGGTAGCATGTTTTATACTTAATGTGAATATAATTCATACTTTGTTGGCATCTTATTCTGAAAACCGGATGTTCGTCTGAAGAAACCGGATGTTGTCTCACATTAATCTTTCCGCTAACTTTCTTAGCTCATTCTTGAGGCTCATACGTGACGTCATTCGTTGCTCCTAAAGGTGCGTTCACACCTTGAGAACGTTCCTCAGACCGACATCTTCCTCAACACTAACCGGCTGCAGTTTGTCTCCACTTCTCTGTAGCATCTGTTAGCTTGTCTTGCTTTAGTTTATCGCTACTTCTCTGTAGCATCTGTTAGCTTGTCTTGCTTTAGTTTATCTCTACTTCTCTGTAGCATATGTTAGCTTGTCTTGCTTTAGTTTATCTCTACTTCTCTGTAGCATCTGTTAGCTTGTCTTGCTTTAGTTTATCTCTACTTCTCTGTAGCATCTGTTAGCTTGTCTTGCTTTAGTTTATCTCTACTTCTCTGTAGCATCTGTTAGCTTGTCTCGCTTTAGTTTATCGCTACTTCTCTGTAGCATCTGTTAGCTTGTCTCGCTTTAGTTTATCTCTACTTCTCTGTAGCATCTGTTAGCTTGTGTTGCTTTAGTTTATCTCTACTTCTCTGAAGCATCTGTTAGCTTGTCTTTAGTTTATCGCTACTTCTCTGTAGCATCTGTTAGCTTGTCTTGCTTTAGTTTATCTCTACTTCTCTGTAGCATCTGTTAGCTTGTCTTTAGTTTATCTCTACTTCTCTGTAGCATCTGTTAGCTTGTCTTTAGTTTATCTCTACTTCTCTGTAGCATCTGTTAGCTTGTCTTTAGTTTATCTCTACTTCTCTGTAGCATCTGTTAGCTTGTGTTGCTTTAGTTTGTCTCCACTTCTCTGTAGCATCTGTTAGCTTGTGTTGCTTTAGTTTATCTCTACTTCTCTGTAGCATCTGTTAGCTTGTCTTGCTTTAGTTTATCTCTACTTCTCTGTAGCATCTGTTAGCTTGTCTTGCTTTAGTTTATCTCTACTTCTCTGTAGCATCTGTTAGCTTGTCTTTAGTTTATCTCTACTTCTCTGTAGCATCTGTTAGCTTGTCTTTAGTTTATCTCTACTTCTCCCACACGCTGCATCAACGTAGTCTGAAGACTTCCTCCACCGCTGACAGAGAGCAACGCACTTTCAAAATTAAAAAAAATTAATAAAAAAATTCGTTAACGCACGATAACATAATTGTCGATGTTAATTAATTAATGCGTTAACGCGATAATAAGGCGTTAACTTGCCCAGCACTAATTAAAACTAAATGCACGTAGGAAGCAGCGGAACGCCTTGTTGAATTCCAACAAGCATCATTGTCATGCAACACGTTGCTCTCCTGACCACCCGTTGCCAAGGGGATGTACTGCTTTCATAAAGCCTGTTGCTGCCTCTCAGCTCCACTTTGACAATCTGCAGGAAGCAGCATCTACATGATAAAACATGTCCGTCTTTTCCCGTGAACACGGCTGCTTTTTGATTTGTTCGGGGCCCCCTGCAGAGTCCTCCTCGAGCATCTCGTAATGCACAGCTTAATAGTGTGATGCATTATTCAGCTGACGGTGAAACAGAACCTGTGCAGCGCTCTGAATCCAAGTCACATCCTGCAGCCGTGTTGTCTCTGCAGATACAGCCGCTCTCAGGGGGACAATAAAGGCTCTTTAGCTGGAGCTGATCAAATTCATCAGATGGACTTCTGTTGAGTCGGTGCCTTCACCAGCCTGAGAGGACGTTATGGTCACAGGAGACGATGTGAGGCAAAACCGATTATTATATCACTTTTATTGGACAGTAGAGAGAAATAGAAACAGAAAGAGAGAGAGAGAGAGAGAGAGAGAGAGAGAGAGAGAGAGAGAGAGAGAGAGAGAGAGAGAGACAGACAGGAAATGACAGGAGAGGACGGACTACAAAGGTGAGGAACAGGACATGAAGGTGTGACATTAAAAGTAGACGTGTGGCTTCTTTTTGATCCACATAGAAACAACCAGGCTTTAATCTTTATTCTTCAGTAGACCAGTCCCCTTGGTCTTCTCTCCCATCACATATATATATATATATATATATATATATATATATATATATATATATATATATGGGCCCTCGTGGGGCATTGTGGGTTAGTTTCTGCAGTGTATATTCTGTATATTCCCTCCTCACACTGCCGGGCTTCCCTCATGCAGCAGGAGGAAAGTTGCTAAACCGTGTTATAGAAGTGGGCCGGAGGTTACTTCTACATTTACCTCCTGCTGCAATTTGTCTCTCTGACAGGAGCAGCGAGATGGATCACCGAGAGCTGAGGATCAGCAGGAAGAGACTCCTTCAACACCTGGATGTAAAACCTTTGAAGAGGAACAACCAGCAGAGCGAGTTTACACAGCGGATCACCAATGAAGCCCAGGATGTTACTGAACCGCTTGTTCAGTGGACCTCAAACTGTGGCGCTCTAGTTTCCCCTCTCAGTGTCTAACTGAACTTAAACGTGTTTACAAAGGTTTTAGGTTAACTTGTTTACGTTAGGTTTAGGTTAAAGAATCGTGGTTTGGGTTTAAAATAAGCACGTTTGTTATGAAACAAGCTTGGTCTTGGCTCGGGTTTGTAAATCATTTTGCATCATGTTGTGGAGGAAAAATACAAAGTCTCGTAAAATAGAAATACTAAAGTAGCAAAAGATCTTAACTGTACCGATGTTCCTCTAACCTCTAAAGAAGAGCAGCTCAGTCCAGAGTTTCTGAGTCCTGCCCTCTCTCTGAATACGTCCCGTGTACTATAGAAGTATTTATTTAGAATCATATAGTAACCGACCCAGTTTGCCGGGTTATCCGTCATAAGAGTAAGACCTGCAGCCACACAGAGGACTGGACCCAGACCCGGAGCTCCCAATGACACTCTGACCCACTTCAGAACTCTCTTTCAAAGACAGAAGCTGCTTCACAAGTTTCTTTCATCTGTTTGTTTTTTATGGAAGCAGTGACTTGAGGAGGAAGAGGTCCTCAAAGTGGGTCCTTGATGGGGGGTCCTGCAGGGTCTGCTGCATAATGGGGAGAGGTTTTCATGTCAGTGTTCTCTCAATTACTGGGAAATGATCTGCAGGAATGATATAATGCGCTGGGACTTCTCTCCGTTCTTCAGCGAGCCTGCAGAGAGACTTGAATTTGTGCTCCACGTAATTTCAAACAATCCAAATCCTGTCCGGCTCCGTCCCTGGTGGCGTTTAATCTGATGTTTGCTCTGTGCTGATACATTGGCCATGAATACCTGTGAGGAAAGAGCAAGAGGAGCTGCACAAAATGACCCCAACAAATGATGTCTTTGTACATTTGTTCATGATAATGATTAATGCAACAGAAACCAAACAGCTAGTCCATCACAGACTGAAATATCTCAACGATTTGACAGATTGATATGAAGTCTTGTATATTTGTATCCTACTGACTTTGGTGATCCTCAGACTTGGGGGTCAACACTTAAATTAGCTTTATGACTAAATACCTGCAGAACTAATGAGGTTCCCATTAGCTCTACTTACTTTGTGTTTGCTGCTAATTAGCAAATGTTAGTATGCAAAATGGTGAACATGGAAAACCAGAGTGTGAAAAAGTCTTTGACAATCGGGGTTTAAAGTGCCTTTAAAATGCTCAATGTTCCGTTCAATATGCAGTAAAAAAACTATGAAATATTATTAAAATGTTTTGTAAAATGAGCTAAATGGAAAGACAAACACTGTAGGGGTGCTCACATAGACTGTATAAGAGAAGTGGACGTCAACGAGACGTTACCCATTGGTTTGTGGACTACGGTTCTGAAGCCTTGAGTTCGTCATTTTGGTTGTTGCATTCTTGGTTTTTGGTCGTCGCCATGTTGTTTTTTTGCAAATGTCGTGGCAGCAACCTGTCAATCACCGTGTAGCCCCGCCCCTAAAGCATCCCCTGCTTTATGGTCTGTTTGACTCTAAATGGACCATAATGTACTAAATGAACATCATGCTGTATTGAAGAAGACTTGAAACTAGAGATTGAGACCATAAACTCATGTTTACAATGTTTACTGAGGTAATAAATCAAGAGAGAAGTAGAGTCATTTTCTCATAGACTTCTATAGAACCAGAGGAGTCGCCCCCTGGTGGACACTAGAGAGAATGCAGCTTTAACACATGAAGCAACGACTTCACTTAAAGAACTGGAGGTTGACGCCCAACTGACATTGTGTCCCGTTATGTTTTCCCTGCATAACAGCTGCTCTCTGGAGAGACGACACATGAGGTCCGTTTCTT
This sequence comes from Leptoclinus maculatus, assembly GCA_032191485.1. Classification (NCBI taxonomy): domain Eukaryota; kingdom Metazoa; phylum Chordata; class Actinopteri; order Perciformes; family Stichaeidae; genus Leptoclinus; species Leptoclinus maculatus. The sequence continues at coordinate 55,282 of JAVDOI010000317.1, forward strand.
CTGGTTCTTTTTTCTTTTTCAAACCTCGACCCCCAAAACTCATGTCACGCTTTGTTTCACTTATTTCGTAAAGAGAAGACGGGGGGGGGGGTTACACTTTGCTGCACACCAGCCTGGACACCAGTAGCATGTCTTTAACTGCAGTCATTTTCTAGGAAGGACATCGAAAAAAGAAAAAGAAAGAGCTAATAGCGAGCGTCATTAGCTACACATGCATATTAAACAGGCCCGCTGTCAAAGAAGTCATTACCATTCAGGGAGATGGTGACGGCTTAAAAAAACACGCTGATGTTGTCTTTTAATTCTCCCCTCGGTCTAATGCATATTTACACTCAAATGTGAATTTTGCAGGAATAATGAGAAGCTCGGGGATAAATTAAAAACAGAGAAATTGAATATGTATGTGGATCAGTGCATTTAATCCAAATTTAATACGGAAGGTAAATGGAGGAAACGTCCCTCATTCATTCACTACTTCCTCCATAAACACGCAGTAGTTTAGAGTTTAGAGTCCATAGTGAGCAGATGTCTTTCTATATCTGTGACTGCAGCCATCGTGCTCCTCTGAGCTGCAGACTCTCAATCATCAAGTGATTCAATAGATGATACAAAAGATAATCTACCGCAGCATCAGATGAGTCATCGTGAAGGAATAACCAGCGACGTTCAGACCCTAAAACAGCCCAGAGTTTAATAATGAAGGGTAACAAAGGCTGCTTCAGGTAACGGACATGAAATATGGTCCAGTTTGAGCAGCAGATCCATGATTTTAAAGGTTAATACGTTAAAACACACTAAGACACGATTCTACAACAATTATTTTACTTTTAGTCGCAACAACAATTGCAAACCGGAGAAATGCTGTGCAAAGTATTCTGCCATTTGATTGGCCGGTGCCGCGTCTCACCACATGTCTCCGTGCCGGTGACTATCAGGCTTTAGATCTCATCGACTGGAGCTGAATGTAACTTTAACCTTTTCATACCTAGCCCCATTTTTAGGCTTCTGCTCGAAAATACTGTACCCATACTCAAAGGGGCCTTACTCTCTAACTACATGGTCTATTTGAATAATTTCAATGGAGTAATAACACTAAGAAGGGGTTGCTCGTATGAATTGTGTAAATATTGTGTATATGTTACTGGTTAAGAGGAAAGGAAGATGGCACACAGCTCAAATTGAAAAGTGTCAAGTTCGCCTGAAGACAAAGCACTTTTTGACATCATTTCTTTGAAATAATGGCAGCTGACACTTCTAACACCTCTCCCAAATCATAGCACAACATGTCAGCAGTGCACTCTCTGCAAAGTTTGACTTTGATAAAGTGAAGCAGAACAAAATTAGAGGTTTTAGTACAGAGAGTTTAGGCGAGGTTTCCAAAATGTGCATTTGGGCACCATGTGTGCCATGTGTGCCATGTGTGCCATTTGAATTTTCTCATGTACCAAACTACATATTTCACTTGTATATTACTAATGGTGTTCAATACATCCTAATACAGCAGTTTTGGGCTTTTTTTTTTTTTTTTTTTAATTTTATTTTGAAAATTCAACCAGACATAAAAAAACGATAATGTGATTTGTGTTGCTGGTGTCTGTTTGCTCATATCTCAGTGATAGTATGACTTAGAGAGATGTTACAGATATGTCCCTCATCTGTGTGCTGTTGGCATGTTTACTGCAATCTCGGTTTCTTTGTTAGCATCGAGCTTCGATTGCTAGGTCCAGATATGTGGGTGTGCACACTCCTGGCGAAATATGAATATGGTACTGTAGTAATTATAATAGGCTTTGAGTGAGTTGTGTTTGGAGCATGTACAAATGGCATCAATAGTCTTTTAACCGAGGTTCTGAAGTTTCACGTGGTATGCAACATCATTTTTTTTTTTTTTTTTTTTTTTTTTTTTTATTATTTTTATCAAACCATATAGGAGCTTCCCTTAAGGGACCCTTAAGGGACCCTCTCGGTAGGAAAAGGTTAAGACTGTTTTAACGTAAACTAAGTTGAAATATTGCACCATTCTGCATACCAACAGACTTCTTCTGCTGCTGATTCTAAAGTTTGTTTGTTGAATTTCATCGTTATTGTATTTCATCATAATTCTTGGAATTATTAATATTCACATAACAGCAGTGGATGAAAACACATTCATTTTTTTGTTGCAGATTTTCTGGAAATTCTGTTAAAATTTGCGCCAGCTGCCTGTTATCGAAGCCTTTTGATTTTTAGGAAACATCAACATCCAGAGGCATCCATGGAATGCATCCCTGTTCTTCTATCCAGATCATTTCAGCTTCACCTGGCGTCCCAAAGTGTGAATCAGCTCGTGATTAGCTGTGCTTTACACAACAACCGATGTGTTATATAACAGCTGTACCCGAGTTAAAAACCTCTGGAGCTGTGAAGACGTTCCCGTTCAGCAGAACCGGTACACCGAGGCTGCACATATCTACCCCTCTAAATAATGCAACATTGTTCTTTTGCAAGTTTAAACAGCTGTTGGAGACACTCAGGCTCTGAGCCCCGTGGCCCCGTTGGAGCAGCATCGACAGAGCGTCGGCTCTTCAGCCGGGAACTTTTTAATATCAATTCACTGGACCCGAGAGAGGCCATTATATTCACCTATATATCCCCGCGTTACCGTCCCCGAGGCCGGGACGTAACCGGCATTAGGTAATCCCACGGAGGACATCGCATCCTGTCAAATGAAATGATATCATGAATAATTCATTCAGACGACATGATAACATAATGGCTCTACTTGCTGATTCAAAACATAAATCAGGAGGAAAGAGGGTCAGAGAAGGTTTGACATCTCATCAAGGTGGAACTAATGAGAGCTTCACCTCCACGTCATTCAGTCAAAGTCTAATTTGTTACTTGTTACTTAGTCACTCTTGACTTTGGATTTTATATAGCATTGTAGGCTGCACAGTCTGTCTAACATTTCACTTAGTTCAGAGGGAAACATCCCGTCAACTGCTGGACAGTTCTTTATGACATTTAGTGTGTATATTCATGCTCCCCAGAGGAAAACGTCTGGTGATTTCGGTGACCATCTGATTTTTCTTTTAGCATAATCAACAGCTCAAAGTTTCCACTTGACAGGAACTTTGGAAAATGATTCTGAAGGAATGGTGTTGGTATTTATAATTGTCATCCTCTTCAGAGGATGGAGCTTTCTCATTTTGGATGCACTGTCAAATGTCCTCTCTCGCCACAATCCAGTATTAGCTATGGACATTCATGGTCCCCAGAGGATGACTGATAATGATTTAAGGTGACCCGTGATGTTTCCTCTAGTGCCATCAAGAGGCAAACAATTCCACTATTTGCACAGAAAGATATAATGTGAAGGAAATGTACTTACATTCATGCTCCCCAGCTGTGAATATTCATGGTTCCCAGTGGACACAGTCTGATGGTTTTGGTGAGCCTCTGATTCTTCTTCTAGCATAATCAACAGCTCAGAATTTGCCCTTGACTGGACTTTTTTCAAAAAGAATGGCGGGGGTTTCCAGACACTTGCTGTGGGTATTCATGACTCCCAGAAGGTGAATCTTAATAATATTAGAAGCTTCCTTGGACTTTTCCTCCAGTACTGCTTATGGTATTTGCTCTGAATCCTCCTCAGAGGATTACATTTTCTCATTTTGGATGCACTGTGACATCTCCTCTCTCGTCACCTTGAAATAATATTAGTTAAGGATATTCATGGTCCCCAGAGGATAATTCATAATGATTTTGGTGACCCGTAATGTTTCCTCTAGGGCGACCAAGAGGCTGAAAAATGACACTGCTGTACACAGCAAAACATGTAATGGGAAGAAAATTCATGCTACCAGAGGATGAACCCTTCTTATTTACACTAACTCACATGCCCTTTTCACTAGCACCACCAAGGAGACACAATCTGAACTCTGTACACCAGATAACTAGCTGATAGCAGGATGTTAATGATATTAGCTCATGGTTGCCAGAGGATGAATCTTTAAGCTTTTGGTGACCCAACACATTTTCCTCTAGAGCCACTGTCGGCCCATAAATGTACTTTGTACAGAGGAAATGTGTGAGCTTAATCATGATCCCCAGAGGATGAACTTTTATTACAAATTAATATTAAATATAAAAACTAAATATTACAATTAACAAGAAAACTAGGATAGGATCAACAGCTGATACTATGAACCTCTCAGTGTGAAGCTGATGAAGATCACTTCTTAACCATTAGAGAAGTTGTTTACTCACCGGAATCCTTTTTAGTCTCGTGCAAATCTAATCAGGACAGAAACGCCACAATAATTATCTTGTCTGATACGTGAAACGCACACAGTTCCTGCTGTTGGATTACTGGTGTTGTGTGCACAGACCTGACAAACACTGAGCCGCTGTGATGAATGATGGTAGATCCACCGAACGCTTCGCTCAGCACAAGTACAACCTTCCTCCAGGAGCGATCCCGGCTGACATTGGGTGAAGACTATCACAGGGCCGACACACAGAGACACAACATCCACCTACGGGCAACTTAGAGTCATCCATCAACCTAAGGAACCCGGAGAACCCGGAGAGAACCCACGCTGACAAGGGGATACGAATGTAAACTCCACACAGAAACCAGTCCGGCCCGTCTCGCTGAGAGGGAACAGTTTCTTTTCTCTTAAAGGGTTTAATTACGTATTGATTCTACAAGCCTCAGATCCTCAGAGTCTGAACCCATCACGTGTTGTGCTCCAGGGCACTGCAGGCTCTTTTAGCACTAACTAGTACCCTAACCATCAATAAGTCCACAAACATAACCATAAAAAGTAGCTTAGGACGGTTATTGTATTGCAAAATCAAATATTTTGGTGGAAAACAAAACAAAATAGGTCTTCAGTGAACATGCTCTGTATCAATATTTCGCTACTTGCATTCCTTTTCCTCACTCTGTTAACAGGAAACGTAATACATGAGGCTTTACAATATCTCTGAAATGTATTTGCTGATGAAAATCTGTTTTTAAAGTAATTTCTGCAAAAACAAGCTGCTAAACCAAACACCTCAGTTCGTCTGTGGTGTTTGGTTGGAACAAGTTTCTCCTTATTTCCTGAGCTGCTGCACTTTATTGAGCTTCATCTCATGAAATCTACTCTGTGTCGTCTGTGAAGTTTCAAAACAACCTTGTGCGTTCAGAAATATCGATGTCATTAACTAAAGACTCAGTTCTTCACATTAAACTGCACGGATTTGTAAAGCAGGTTTAGTATCAACAGAAGCTTTAGTCGTCACTAGATAGTTCACTGCAGCAAATGAATGGAGTGAACTAGGAAGCTGTATTAAATGTGGGTTAATCACTCACATCTGTCAGCGCAGAGACCGATCCAACGGTATAAAATGCTTTACAATAAAATACAGCAGCAGCAGACAGCAGTGGGTTTGTGTCTTGTAAAGGAGGTTTAACTCCTCACATGCAGATGGTGAAAGGTGTCCTTGAATAGATGCACATGCATGTATGTTCAGATAAACCGGCCTCTGGGTGTTTAAAGGTCCAAGAAAAGAAGAATAGAAACAGGACAAGGTGACAAGGACGACCGCTTTCCTCCTTTCCTAAAGACGTGTCCACTTGTTCTCTGATGACATCACATTAAGTACAGAAGAAGAAAACGTCTTTGTTCTTCCCTGATCTGTAAAAGCTTAAAACCATTCATGGATCCATTATCCTCATTAAATCCAGTGATTCATTTAGTTAAGGGAGTGTTGTTTCTCCATGAAAAACTTTTAATTGCATGTCTTTGTAGCGCTGCAACCTTTCTTTTAGCTCAAGCAGCGCCGCGTGAATTAATGTGGAACTTCTCTGGAATCGTGTCAATGAATGTGACGCTGCAATTTAATGCAGATTTCTGTGACTCTTGCGACCATTTCTACTTTGCTTCTTTTTTGCTGCCGAATACCAGCCCTGTCTCCTAAAAGGTACGAAACTGCAATGTAAATTAGAGTTTGAGTGAAACACCTGCACAGGAAGGAGGATGGACTTTCACCCAGGAGACCGCTGTTCATGTCCTGTATGAAACCAGAAGTCAATGTTCCCTCATTCCATTGACAGCTGTGGCTCAAATAACACAAATATAAGCAGGTAGTGTTGTTTTTTTTCATTTTAAAACGCTAACCACTTGTTTAAAACTATTTAAAACTGCGACTTTAATCCGGGAAAAAAACCATTTCCCTCAGAATGTACAGTTTGGGAATGTCATTGTTGTTGGAGACGGGGGTTGCAAATACTCCTTTTCACACTACTTTGTTAGTTTAATCTTAATCACCATAGTAGGACTTAATGTGAGAAATCCTCCTTTTAAGAATGATTTCCTCGTCCATCTTTGGCTCAGTGCTTCTGCACTCGATGCATGTTCTTCTTCTTCTTCTTCCGCGAGCCTTTTGTAAAAGCTCCTTTCTCTTTTTTGCCGATAATGTCTTATTACATTTCCTTCCCACAGCTTGACTTATAATTACTGTGGGCATACATTGACCTAAATTGCAGCCCCCTCCTGTGCGGGACAGAGTCTAACTGGGATATTGATCTTTTCTTCTGCTCAGTAATTCTTCGGCCTTTTGAGTTATGTCTTCCCCGGTGGCTGGAGAGGCTGATGAGCTGCATTGTGTGGGATATATAAGTCTGGGATATATTCTCTGAATCTGAGCGCAAACTGCACTGTAATGTAAAATAATGCAAAAGCCCGTCTATTAAGCGTTATACAACTAAATAATGGTTGGTTCTGTTTAGAGGCAAGCGGAGCTCAATATTGTCGTGATGATGAAGCCAGAGAGAAGTCATGAGATCATTAAGATAAAAAGAGATTTCATCCTCTGGGTCAACGTATCCTCAAACACTTTGTATGAAATCCTACCAAAAAAGTGACTTTTTTTATTTTATTGCTTTTTGTTATTCTTCTGTTGTAATCTTTGATCAAAGAATTTCCTTCTGGATCAGAAACGTTCTATCGTATCTGATTTTATCTAAAGTTACACAACTACTACGACGCACTTACTTTTTACCCGAACTTTCTGATCTTTTCCTGAACTTAAGTGAGTAGTTTAGTTTGAATCACCACGTTAACCACGTGCCCTGTGCTTTAAGATGTGACGACAGGATAAAACACAGACTGCTAGAGCCTCTGTTCAATAGGAAGGGAAGCCAATCAGACGTCTCCTCACGTAGAAATCTTTCATTTGGAGATCACTCTTCTGTCTGGAGGAATAAGAAATAAGAAAACAAACAAGTTTCATTGTTTGTAGTTTCACACCTGTGGATTTGTTCTTCATTAAATCACCCGGACACTATCGTGTTGTATTCTGTTGTATTACTTTTTAATTTGTAATTTCACCTTTTTTGAAATGAATAATAACGAGGAGGAAGTGTTAATGATGTTTCATGTCAAATAAATCAGCTTCCATTCATCGTTTTTTTCTTGTGCTGTGAAATTAAACATTACCCGACTTATCCATATTCTTCACAGCTCTTTTTTATTTTTTTTATTTCCACAAATACATGGATGATAATAATCTGGCTAAAATGTGACAGCTGGTTGTGAAATATCTTCAATTTGTGTTTAATAATGAATCATCCAGCGGCTCTGTGGAGCTCATCCAGTAGAGTGTCTTTATAGTAACAGAGAGTCTGAAAGGGTTTAGGGACTGGATCAGAATTAAAGCCTTTTAAAGCCCTGAACATATAGTTTCACCTCTTTCTGTATTATTTATGAGTGAATTATGGAAGACAGTACATTCAAGTATCGACTGGTGGAAACATTCTCTAGTGACCGTGAAGCAAACTCTATCAATGAAACATGGCTGAAATATATATGAACTCTAACTTCACCTGCAAACCGTTTGATTTACAGGTGAAGTGTGATGTAATGTGCAGAAAATTAAAATACAGATCTCTTCTACCGGTTTAACCGGACTGAAGTCGATCTTCAGCTCGTGTCACAAACTTGCAGAAAGCTTTGATTTCATGAAACTAAACAGAATGGAGGATTCCTGCCTCTCCTCTCGGCCTGAAGAGGGAAATACAATACAGCAATTAGTCCTCTTTGTGAGGTTTCTCTCCTGAAAATCTACATAGATACAGTAGATAGGTAGGGAGGTGGGTAGGAAGGTAGGAAAGTAGGATGGTAGGTGGGTAGGATGGTAGGTGAGTCAGAAGGTGATTAGGCCTAATTGGTCCCAAGAAATTCCAACTAGTTAAAGATGATTTCGTGGTTTTCTTGAACCTCTTTTATAGTTAAACTCTTTATGTGTGTTGGACATTTGAAGATGTCACTACGGGCGTTGCAATAATTGCCATCGACAATATTTTCATATTTATTTTGACATTTTCTCCTTCAGACTTAGACAACCTTCTATACACACCGATCACAATGCATTGTTGAGGTTCGTATAAGCATCAAGGCTGGTTGACAACAAAGCCAAAGTCTTTTCCGAGTGCTGTAAGATGATGTAATGATGATGTAATGATGATGTAATCATGACAGAGGAAGAAAACGGTCCCATCAGTGGACAGGAAGTCAGTCAGAGCACATTATCTCATTACACAAGTAATAATCACCAAAGTTCTGAGTCCATTTATCACACTTAACTCAAACAGGCCTGATTCAGTCCTGATGAAACCAGGACTCATTAGCAGGTCCGTGGGGTCGTTTGTTGCTTTAATCGCTCTCATTGATTAAGTGGCTGAGACGGAGGTTTTTTTCTGATAAAGTTTTTGCACATAAGTCAGTGGTGGAGGAACAACTCAATGCTTTTCAATTATATAATCTAAAATAAAGTGAGTAAAAGTAGACGTTAGTGGTGAAACGGACCGTTGTTCTGCACACATGGATTAATGTCACAGTTTAACGTTAACCATCACAGTGTAAATAAAGTTTAACGTTAACCATCACAGTGTAAATAAAGTTTAACGTTAACCATCACAGTGTAAATAAAGTTTAACGTTAACCATCACAGTGTAAATAAAGTTTAACGTTAACCATCACAGTGTAAATAAAGTTCTAACGTTAACCATCACAGTGTAAATAAAGTTTTAACGTTAACCATCACAGTGTAAATACAGTTTTAACGTTAACCATCACAGTGTAAATAAAGTTCTAACGTTAACCATCACAGTGTAAATAAAGTTTAACGTTAACCATCACAGTGTAAATACAGTTTTAACGTTAACCATCACAGTGTAAATAAAGTTTAACATTAACCATCACAGTGTAAATAAAGTTTAACGTTAACCATCACAGTGTAAATAAAGTTTAACGTTAACCATCACAGTGTAAATAAAGTTTAACGTTAACCATCACAGTGTAAATAAAGTTTAACGTTAACCATCACAGTGTAAATAAAGTTTTAACGTTAACCATCACAGTGTAAATAAAGTTTAACGTTAACCATCACAGTGTAAATAAAGTTTAACGTTAACCATCACAGTGTAAATAAAGTTTAACGTTAACCATCACAGTGTAAATAAAGTTTAACGTTAACCATCACAGTGTAAATAAAGTTTAACGTTAACCATCACAGTGTAAATAAAGTTTAACGTTAACCATCACAGTGTAAATAAAGTTTAACGTTAACCATCACAGTGTAAATAAAGTTTAACGTTAACCATCAGAGTAAATACAGTTAGAGTCAGAGAATAAATCCAGTATTTTGAAGATGTTTTCACGTGAATATAAAATAGATATTAGAGATGAATTATGAGCTGTTTAACTTCATAACACGAGCTCTAAGAACATTATAACACATCATTAAACATAATAATGACTAGATGTTTTAATCTATAAAAATACAATCTGTGTGTTTTTATGAAGAAATGACTATAACAAAGTAAAAGTATAACATTTAGTATTTTTGATGTTTTACTGACTTCAGGGAATAACATTCTGGATCCTTGTAGACCAGCTGCTATAATCAAACATCAAAGAGATCTGTATCTGTTAATATTGATCAAATATTTAGTATCAACTGCATAAAAACGTGATCGTTGATCTCTAAAAGTTATATTTGGTGCTGATCTGAACGGTGACTGTTTGATGATCCGTTGCTCCGTTAATGTGAATCCTCACAGACATGTTTGTTGGTGAACTGATCTTCCCGCCTCGGTTCCCAGTGACAGCCGGAGAAACGGGCCTCTGGCTCCGTGTTTACTCTCCGCGCAGAATTCATTTTCTTCTTGATCCGTCGAGTTAATGCGATCTGTTCTCCAAGTGTGCAGACGAGACCTGAGGGGCAATTCATTGTGGAGATAATAACCTTAAACTGTAAACATGCTGTGTATCACTCACAGATTATGTGCTAATGACGGAGCGATCGTTCCCAATTACTGCAGCTGACGAGGCAGCTCTCTGTAGTTCTATAACATCAGGTATTCATTACCAACTTAGTTCACCCACCCAGCAGCATTTAAACTCTCTGATGGTGGGATGGAATCACAAGGAGCAGGTGAGGTTCAGGCCTTTAGAAGATTCTTCATTACAGTTTACATAACTCAGACTACGACGATCGTTTTGGTATATTGTAAATATTGTACTGTACACACAAAATATTTTAAGATTCCAAATACATTTTTGAAATGTTTCCATGAGACATCAGTCCAAGTCACAGAGTCCTGGAAAAGATCAACGTTTTAAGAATTAAACAACATAGATTTATTGTTTAATGTGGCATCCTTCTTGATTTGCTTTAAAAAACAATTTTGGACTGAATAGAGTCTTGGTGACATTGTGCAACATTTCATCATGATAACTGGATTGTTCTGTAAATACATATCATTTAGACTTTGATCAGAAACAGGGAGTTGTCTCTAACCGGTGTTGTTGGAGTCGGAGGATTATTTCAGGTGAAAGGTGAAACAAAGAGGCTCGACGGACTCAATTAAGTGGATTATCTGTCATTCTGGTCTGGATGCTGGGATCCACCGGGAGGAAAGCCTCACAATCACCACAGAGCTCTGTTGGCTAATACTCATAAATGACTTATTTTAAACTCTGTATCAGATCAGCCCTTGAGCTTGATGTTGAGACGAAATGTTTCTAGCATGAAGCACAAAGGACGTCCATTTGAATACTTAACGATTTCACCCTTTGTGTTAAAACCTCAGATAAATTCACTTCCTTTTCATTTCCTTTTCATGTCAGATTCTTTTGTGAATATCAGCTTTTAAGTGTTTAATCAAATGTCAACGTGTGAGCCCAGAGAGCATGATAAATACTTTAAAATAACAATACTACTTTAATAAGTGAAGTCCCTGCTTTAATAGATAACACAGCGAGGGGAGACATTGTGTTATCAGTGAGAACAAAGACCTTAATGTACCATTAAATACCACAAAACTCTAGTAGTATTTCTGTTACAACCACCACTACTCGTTCTTCTACTACTTCTTAATACTTCTACTACTGAATGAGGCCCATAACAACACCTATTGCAAGTTCTCCTCCCACAAATTTAGAATAAAATATAAAATAAAGTGCACAACAAAACAGATAACAGGACTGTAAAACAAGTGAAATGTTAAAAGTGTGGAGTGTGTTTAAATAAAGAAACAGGGATGTGCAGAGGAGTGACCAGAAGGAAATGTCCTGGTGATGACAGAGTCAGAGGGAGTCCCGGGCTCTGTTAATGAGCCCGACTGTGGACGGGAAGAAGCTGTTCATGTGGCGTGAGGTCTTGGTCCTGATGGACCTCAGCCTCCTGACAGATGGAAGGGACTCGAACAGATCATGTCCAGGGTGAGAGGGGTCAGATACAATCTTTCTTGATCGCTTCAGGGTCCTTGAAGCGAACAAGTCCAGGAGGGACGGCAGATTGCAGCCAATCACCCTCTCAGCAGAGCGGATGATGCGCTGCAGTCTGTCCTTGTCCTTGGCAGTGGCTGCAGCGTACCAGACCGTGATGGAGGAGCAGAGGATGGACTCAACGATGGCTGTGTAGAAGTGCACCATCATTGTCTTTGGCAGGTTGAATTTCTTCAGCTGCCTCAGGAAGTACATCCTCTGCTGAGTCTTCTTTGTGATGGAGCTGATGTTCAGCTCCCACTTCAGGTCCTGGGTTATGATGGAGCCCAGGAAGAGGAAGGACTCCACAGCGTCCACGGGGGAGTCACACAGGGTGATAGGGGGAGTCACACAGGGTGATAGGGGGAGTCACACAGGGTGATAGGGGGAGTCACACAGGGTGATAGGGGGAGTCACACAGGGTGATAGGGGGAGTCACACAGGGTGATGGGGGGAGTCACACAGGGTGATGGGGGGAGTCACACAGGGTGATGGGGGCTGGTGGGGCTACGTTCTTCCTGAAATCCACAACCATCTCCACTGTCTTTAGAGCATTGAGCTCTAAGTTGTTCAGACCCACCAGGTCACCAGGTGGTCAGTCTCCCACCTGTAGGTGGACTCATCCCCACCAGAGATGAGTCCAATGAGGGCGGTGTCATCCGCAGACTTCAGGAGCTTGACGGACTGGTGACTGGTACCACTACAACCATTACAAGTAATAACACTGCTGCTGCAACTAGTTCAAGTACACTTCTACAACTACTGCTTCTAACACTAGTGACGCAACCACCCGAGGCTAGTTTTGCTAATTCTAATACGTCTTCCACTGTCTCCATAACTAATCCTACTACTACTACTACTACTACTACTACTACTACTACTACTACTACCAGAACGGCTGCTGCTGTTGGTAACATAAACAGAACAGAGTTGGATGGTGGACCAGCCACCGGATTAGAGATTAAAAGCAATTTCTAATCTTCTTTTGCTATGGCCAAACTCACTGATGTCTGAGCTTCAGCTGACCTAAAATGAAGTAATGCCTTCAACTTTCCCCCACATGTTCACATCAAAACAGTCACTTGTTGGTGTTCATCTTCACTTTACAGTCTCAGGGTACCAAAAAAAAAAATTCATTCATTCAGAGTTTTAGATCAATCAGCAAACTGCATTTAATTTAGTCAATGAGTCGAGTAGTTGATGGACAGAAAAAGAAGCTATTTAGTTAATCAATTGTTTGTTTGAGTCACTAGATGATGAACATGAACGTTAGTGTTTTCTTCTTCTGTGATATTAATAAGGTTTTGACTTTTGGCTTTGTGAAATTGGGATTTTTTTACTCAATAATGAATCAATTATTTAAAGAAAATATTAACATCATAAGAAATAGTGAGAACTTGTCAATTGCTGCAGAAAAAAGGAAATATTTTGGTGATAAGAAATAAAAGTTTGAACACAACTAGAATGTATTTATTTACTTTACACAGGCCTATATGTAACTGTTTCTGTCTTTGTGCTGCTGCAACAATTTAATATAAGGTTTATCTTCTCTTAGAATATTAAATCAAACAAAAGAAAACTCAGACATTTATGGAGTTTAAGTGTTTTAAGTATTTTTATGTTATGCTAACACATGAAACATACAGATTTTTACGTAAACGTTGGAACAGAAGGAAATTTAACATGAAATACAATATCATCAAAATATATGAACAAAACTACATGAATTGCGAGACATTCCAACAATGTACAAGTACATTTAGATAAATGTTTGTACATATTGTTCCTGTTTAGTTCTTCTTTCCGATCTGAAATAAAGAGTCTTGAGACAAAAACAATACTTTTCTTTATACTCATAACATCAGAGCCATGTTTCTCTTTACTTGTGTAACAAACATCTTTTGTCTGAGGCTTCCTCTGGGACTTGAAGCCTGGGATGACATAAGCTTCAGGACTTATGGGATTTGTAACAAAAGCATGAAAGTACGGTCAACAGAGGATTTAAGTATTCATGTATTCCTCAGAGCCAGACTGCAATGTGGAGACTCTGCAGCAAAACATTACCAGGATCATGAACGTTATCTCTATTTAAGACCCTTTGAAATTAAAATATTTGGGATAAAAGGACGGATCGATAAAAGCAGAAAATACAGCGACGTGAAACTTAAAGACTTAAAGATACAACAATTTTACAAGAATAAAAATGAATAAAACTCAAGATTTAAACCTTTAATGTGAACACACGTGCCTCCAGGTTGATGTGTATGAGAACCACTCTGACCAGCATAGACTGGTGGAGAGATGAGAGATGTTCCTCTACTGGACGAGTCCAGTTTACAGGAGCTGAGCTGTATTGTTGTAAATGGAGCGCCGGGTCACATCCCTCCGCCTGCTAAGAATAAACCCAGCGGGGAACACCTGTGTCAGGTGTCAGGGAAGGCCTGGAGGGGCCTGAATGAACTGGTTGACAGATGCCCCCCCCCCCCCCCCCTCCTAGAAAGCCACTAACAGGATGAGGCCAGTGCTGCTAGGGCCGCTGGGGGGTAAAGACGGATTATGTCTGAGCAGCAGATAAACAGATTATTCCCGAAACGGTGCCTTCTTTTTTAACCTCGTCACTCTTGCCACACTTACAGCTCCTCACTGTCCCTCGCTTCACCCTCTGGAGAGGAGGAGTGCCTTCGTTATACCAGGTTGTTTCAGCCGGAGCTCAGAGGGCCCTCAATGATCCGCCAACGTGAACTCATCCTGCTGCAACCGGACTGCACCCATGAGCTCCACCTGAGCTCCACCTGAGCTCCACCTGAGCTCCACCTGAGCTCGAGGACGCCAGCCAGTCACCCCCAACCCTGCTGGATTTAACTTTTTGATGCTCACACTTTTTGGGAACTCTTCTTCCACGATGCTGTGGGAATTGGGACTCGTGCTGCTGTTCGTCCTCGCTCCACAAGCTGCTGGAATCAAAAGTAAGCCTCGTTTTGTTCTCAAAAGCCACGATCCCTTTGAGCCTTGACACTTTAAGTCCTTTTTACAACTTAAAGAAGTCCCACGCTTTCCCACCTTTTATTCTCTGCAGAGAGGAAAAGAATAACGTTCTCAATAGATAAGAGCAGTCAGATACATGGATTTAAAGACTACCTGTAGTCTTACTAAACTTGGTTACAATGCAAAGCAAAGCCTATTAGGATTGCGTAAGTACTTGGCTGTGACATCACCAAGGTGTTGGACTCTTCACCCGAAGACACCCGAGAAGTTGAGTAAATCCCTTTTGTCTGTCGTCTTTATTCCCGAACACACAGCCAGAGTGAAATCTGTGCCGGATCACGAATACGTGCAAACACGTCCCACAATGCAAATGGAGAGCGGATGATATCCACGCTTTACGAGATTCATTGCCAGCTTGGTGACAGTTTGACAATTTGATTTACAGTAAAGGTGCCAGACGTATTAGTGTGTTTTGTGGAAAACGTCAAGAGAGAGAGAGAGAGAGGGGTTGTTAGTTTGCTGTTTTATAAAATCTGAATATTATAAATAAAAAGAAACATCCTGCCTGTGACGTTCGCCCTTCACTTCACAAAACATTTCTTATTAAGCGGCGATAAGCGCGGCGGTTGTATTACGACACCCACTTAATGCCGCCCTAAATACATCCGCTGGATTGTGCCGATCAAAATCCTTTATACGTGCGGTACACTGTTGTTTGGTGGATGCTTTTTGTTCCGAGCACCCTTCAGGTGCAGCGAGTGCTTTTATTTTTAGGACGAGTGGGCACAAGGAGGGAGAGCGAACCCCGAACCCTGGCAGGCAGATATATATAATGACAAAGTCCACTCTCAACACAAAACACAGATGCTTCTATTAGAACAGATTTATAAAGAAAAAGAGTTTCATAATTCATGGCCTTCATCTGGAAGCATGTGTTTCATGTGTTGTAAAAGGTAAAAAAGTTTATTTTTTAAGTATTTCTTCTTTCTTCTTTCATGTCTCGGTGCATCAAAGGTTGTCGTGTTTCGTTCCTCAAAAAGAAATTGCACTCTACAGAAACAAGGTCCTCTAGCAGAAATGCTCAAAATAGGTTTCAATTAACAAAAAACAAAGTACAGATAACGGGAGAGAAAACTCTCATAACTGCTGCTGGTTATGAGTCGAGAAAACCAGAAAGGCACTCAAGAGGGTGCAGAACTCCGCCAAGGCCGTTTCCACAAGTGAATATGAATGCATGTAACCGCCCCACGAATTCAATGGGTTCTTCTTTGGCCCACGCTACACACTTCATGTTCACACCCCAGTTTCATGAAAATCAGGACGGAAGTTTTTTCCGTAATCTTGCTGACAAACAAACAAACAAAGTGAAAACACAACCTCATTGGCCGCAGATAAAAAGGTAATAAAACAAACAAACACTAAGCCTCGTTCGAGAACAGTTACTTTGGTGCGTAGAAGTCATTTAAGAGTTGGGCTTGGTATCCGACACCACCACCAATACGTGCCCAGCACTGTTGCCGTTGTTTGCGCTGTTAGCACCGTTAGCTGGCCGCTAGCCGCCGGCCCTGCTCCAGGTGATCTTGGCCGTATGGGCGGTAGCTGCTGCTGTAGTGGGCCAATCACGAGTCAGCGTTAAATCAAAGAACACTTGCGGTGATTGGCTGCGAGTAAAACCAATTAGGTCTGATTAAACATGATGTTTGAAATAAGTGTTAATTAAATGTGACGTAGCGGTAACAACACATCACACAGGGCTGCAGCAGCTGGTCTGTCTTTGTGTATTAAAATGTAATGTGCTTTTAGTAGGACGCCTTCAACACTTATTCCCCAAATACTGTGTTTGATTTAAGCTGCTTGTAGTACCAGACGGGTGGGGTTTACAGCAGATGAAGTCATCTCTGTTGCCGGGAACAGAAAACAACTCTAAATCCAATTTGCAACTGTTTTCAAATGCTTCCTAAATCTTGTGACCTTATTGTCCTTTTTTGTAGTAAACACAACCCATCTGTTGCTCTGAACGGAAGGCTTTGGATCAGTCCAGGATCTGGTCCGCGAGTGAGTCTGACCCTCACATCTTTGTTATTTCCCTGTCTTGTTTCCATGTCCAGAGGGCGGCATCGGCGTCGGGCGGGACGTGGAGCCGAGACCGGTGGCCGGCGGCTCCACCGTGCGTCTGGTGGAGCTGCTGAAGACGTCCACGCAAACGGAAGGTTCGGGGTTCCAAGTGGACCGACGGCGGCCCAAGAGGTCGGTGTTCTTACACGCCGGAGTGAAAATCTGCCCCCAAGAGACCCTCAATGAAGTGCTCGCCAGCCACCAGGGGTATTACCAGCTCAGAGGTACCGACGCCACACAGTCAGAGAGACATTAACACCTGTTTAAAAAGGATGTGTCCTAAACATGCTGCTAAACTACCGTTTCACAAAGTACACATCAGATTTACATTGATAGATGCTCTTCTTTGACGAGGGGAGGATTTCTATTCTTCTGGCGGCTTTAAATCCAGCAGGAGGTTTTGTTGGTGTTCGACCATCTTGTAAACCTTTAGTGGCGGTGCATTCAAGGACATCCCGACATCAAGGAGCCAATGAAACGTATTGTAGAGATTATACTGGAGTCTGTTTAATGAGGCTATGAGACGGAGAGAGAAGATGCTGACCTTGAACTCCGGTTCAAGTCCAGTCAGAGACAGTTGTTATATAATATATGTATTCATTCATTCATCAGGGACAGTGCACATGAATCAACATTTCAGTTTCAGAGTTAGCTTAGAGAGCTCATTTTTGTACATTTTTGACAAACAAAATACCACAATTGCTTCTTGAGCTGTTTCTGACCGTGTGAACTGTGAATGAATGAATGAATGTTAATGTTACTGACTGGATTACAGTTTGTTCTGTTGTAAATGTCTGCTGGTGATTATAGAAACTCTGTTCTGCTCATAACTTTGATTCAATATGTGAATCTTTTATTCTTCTCATCTATTATCTTGTCTTCTTTTATCCCTTTGTTTAAGACGAGACTCTCTTCCACAACACGTCTTCTTTCAGAATAGAGGAAAGAAAACATGTTTTACTACTTTGTGTGTTTGCGTCTCTAGATTTCTCCTAAACAACAGTTAACATTAGATAAAGCCTTCATATTAAACCATAACTGTGTCAGTAAAGAACTCAACAAATATAACAAAGATCAAGTCTTTTTTTAGACCATTTTAATGTGAACGTTCCATATTGTACCTTAAAGTTTTTCCAATTCTTCACTTTTTCTCTGAAATTATAGCCGTTGTTGTTTCATGAAACACGTCTCTCACCACACGCTCTTACAATTACACACCTGGATTTTGTTCTATGCACAAAATACCTTTTGATAAACTTTTTATTTGTTTCACTTGTCTGTTGCAAAAACGATCAAAGAAAGATCTGTCGACAATTTGTGGACAAAGACGTCCTGCGAGCGAACAAACATCTGGATCTCAGCTGGAATTCAAATCCAGAGACAGAAACTGTGAATCGGTCTCATCGTTTGCAGAGCAGAGCAGACTGTTAGTGAGCTTCTGCAGTGTGTTCACAAGAGGCTGTGTGTGTGTGTGTGTGTGTGTGTGTGTGTGTGTGTGCGTGTGTGTGTGTGTGTGTGTGTGTGTGCGTGTGTGTGTGTGTGTGTGTGTGTGTGTGTGTGTGTGTGTGCGTGTGTGTGTGTGTGTGTGTGTGTGTGTGTGGTCAGTTTGTCAGGAGGCCGTGTGGGAGGCGTTCAGGATCTTCTTCGACAGGATCCCCGGGACGACGGAGTACCAGAAGTGGGTTCACGCGTGTCAACACGAGGCGCTCTGCATCTCCGACCTCGCCAAAAACTTCAGCGCCTCCGAGGAGCACATGACCCTGATTCACAGGGTGAGAAACCAAACAAACACCACGGCCACGTCAGCACATCCCAACAGGAAGCTCTTTGTCTTTGAGACGTTTTATCAGAGCCGAGAGGTTACAAACGATTTCATTGATACATCTGCAAAACACTCACTGTCAACATGTGTCTTGTTTTCTGCTGACTCCTGTAAACTAAAGCATGACTCGGCGCTTTATTGTCGTGTTTAGAACACTTAAAGATGAAGTCGTCGTAAACGGAGGATTAATCCAGTTTGAATTGAATGAACTCCAAAATAAAACAATGTAGTCGTTGGATGTGAAGCTGCAGAACCAGCAGAGAATATTGAATCATTCTTATTGATTTTTAAGGTCAGCAATAATCCTCATTGGTTGACTTTAAGGTGCAGAGAGGAGTTTGTTGTCAGAGAACAAGTTAGCAAACAGAATTGTGGAAGGTGGAAAATGATGACCTAAATACAATAATGATAATAATAGTAATGATGATAGTGGTATTAATAATAATAATAATTACTATAATGATAATGATAACAACAATACAAATAATAGTAATTATTTTGATGATAATAATAATAATAATAATTGTTGTTATTGTGCAAACAGCCCGTTCATCAACAACAGAAGACATTTTCACTCAGTGGTCACTTTATTAGTCAGCCAATCACGTGGCAGCAAATTAAAAACATAAAAACATCCAGAATGCAGCAGTTCTGTGTCGACCTGGTTACCGAACCATAATTCATCATATTTGATTTATGTCTCCTTTGATTTGGAACATTAAAACACGAGACAACTCAGATCTGTAAAATCTGTCTACATACATACATTTCTGTTGAATATCAAAAGGAAATAAATGAATGTTTTAGGTTTCTTGAGGGTATTTCACTAGACTTTTCTCATTATTGCTCTTTTTTTGCATTTGTTTTGAAAATATATCATCATTAACTGTAAAAACACAAATATAAACATACAAACAAACAAAATAGATAAATAAATAAACAAGCAAAGAATACAAAGAAAACAGCAGCTTTAATATTAAATATGAAGAAACTGAACATTGTCAGAAATAAAAAGAAAAAAACTGTCTGCATGCTAGAAAAATGATTAAGTGACTCTAAAAACACACACAAAGAGAAAAGTTGTCTTTTCTCATTAACATATTTATAGTGTGGAGATTTAAAGACTCCAGAGCTGCAGCTAAACCACAACACACAACAAGCAATTAGCACATCATTGTATTTACGCAGAGTCCAGAGTGTAAAGACCAAAAACAACTAACTGAACCAATCAATGAATCAGGAGTTCAGTCTGTCATCAATCTAAAAGCAACGCAAACAACTAGCGGTCACTGACATCATCATTATCACAAACCTCATAATCATAATCATGTGGACGATTACTGAGAGTTCAACCGTGTGTTTGTGTTTCCAGAGGATGAACCGGATGAGAGACAGGAGGCCTCCACCACGGTACGCTTCTCTCTCTCTACATGCATACAGACAGAGTGTTCATCACAATCCTTTATTAGAGAGATGACAGGAAATGAAGGCAAACAGAGGCAGAGCTCAGTCTTTATTTCAATAGCACCTTCAACACAACGTGCTTTAGATGTGACTGACAATTATTAAGAAGATAGTAATAATGTGAAATATGAAATGGACCCATGCGTAGTCGGTCCTGGTCCAAACAGACTCAGGTGTAGCTAGAGAGGTGCACTGAGTAGAGTGCAGATCCTCCACCCCCCCCCCCCCCCTATCTAGACTGGTGGCTAACGCTGTCGCCTCACAGCAGGAGGGACCAGGGTTCGATTCCCAGGCTGGACGGTCCTTCTGTGTGGCATTCGCACGTTCACCACGTGTCTGTGTGGGTTCTCTCTGGGTTCTCCTGCTTCCTCCCACAGTCCAAAGACATGCAGCTTAGGTCCATTGATAAGTCTCAGATCCATCTCACGAGGGTTACCGAGACTAGAAGCATCTTTTTTAGGAGCAAAGCGTTTCCCCCACTGTCTCTCTGGCTGCAGAGCGATGTAATCTCATGTAAACATGAGATTACATAAACACAGGTTTAAATGTAATTATGCATGAGCACAATTACGTTTAGTGTGTTATTGAATTTCTTGTTTCCACATATTTAGTATCTACAGTAATGTTGATGGTCTGGTAGCAGTTATCGCCACTACTAGGCTCTGTTTAGGCAGCTGGATGTTAAAGGGTTAAGAAAGGAGGGAGGAGAAAGTGGAAGAGAGAGGAGAAGTGGGTTTGGGCTTAAGTTAAGAACGTGTTAGACTGATTTATTCCTTATCATGCCCATAATCACTTACTAAGAATAGTGAGTGAGGAGTATGAAACAGACAACAAAACTAAAAGTCACCTGAACCACGAGAGGTCCTTGAGCATGTAACTGGACACCTAAAATATGATGATTGACAGATTAGTCGTGGACAGACACGGAGATGCACCCGCTCACTCACGCACATGTGGCCCATCTCATTATCTCCTGGCAGAAACAAGTAGACCCGATTGATATTGCTCGTACCGGCAGCAGCGTGATGACAATAATATTCAAATTCAAATGCATTTGTATAGAAACTAAATCAAACAGAAGCACTTCTGAGTGCTTTGCATAAAAACGCAATAAAAATGCAAACATTGTGCAAATAAACAGAGACATCCATGTATACATATATACATGTAAAAGAATAACATGCACACATACACACAAGCAAATTGTAGAAAGAGTGAAACTGAAGGTCTTCAGATGTGCAGAGAGACTTCAGGTTTACTTCTTCAGGTGCATAGATACTGAGAGACGTCTCATGGACACACGGAGGACGTGTCCATTGTTCTGACTCTTACCAGGTTGATATGAGAAAGGCAAAGGTGCATTATTGTCACTGACAGTATTGTTGTGTATATTATCACTTTGAGATCATGGTCAACCAATCGAGCAAGACAATTTAGAAAGAAACCTGAAGATATACCGTTTAAAAAGCCAACATTTGATGAACTATATTTATGTATTTTAAGACATTTAATGTGATAACATTGCACAAATCAAACAACCACAGAGCCTTGTATTTTCTTTCCATATATATACTTGTTTCATGAAGGCTGAAATGATCAATATTATAATACTTTTGTTGTGCAGAGGAGAGGCGACTCGTGCACCGATGATCCCCGATGAGAAAGCAGGTAGAAACTCTTTATTTATCTGATGCAACACTAATAGATTCATTACGTCATTATAAATGTTGTTATTGAATTCTCATTGTCTGTTGGACACATATGTGCTGTAATGACCTCTTTGGACCATGAACTGTGAAATGTATATTGATGTTTGTGTGAGCTGCTATATGTCTGTAATACAGTTACAGTTATGTTTCTCACTGTGAGGCTGTGAGTCAGTACACTTTGAATAGATGCTCCTGATACTCTGTGATTAAACAGTCTCTCTGGTGTAACTTTAGGTGCAGATGTTCAGACCGTCACCCCGTCAGCGACCCCGCCGGTCCTCACCAGCACCGCCGCCGCCGTCCTCCTCAGCCCAGAGACTGCGTCTCCAATCCCCGGCCTCGTGCAGACCCATCCAGTCGAGGAGGAAGAGGAGGAAGAGGAGGTACCAGCAAGCGCTTACATTTACACGTTGGGTACAGGCGGCAACCTCCGGTTCTGCCGGGTGAAACCAATGCATTCTCTCTAGTGTCCACCAGGGGGCGACTCCTCTGGTTGTATAGAAGTCTATGAGAAAATGACTCTACTTCTCTCTTGATTTATTACCTCAGTAAACATTGTAAACATGAGTTTATGGTCTCAATCTCTAGTTTCAAGTCTTCTTCAATACAGCATGATGTTCATTTAGTACATTATGGTCCATTTAGAGTCAAACAGACCATAAAGCAGGGGATGCTTTAGGGCGGGGCTACACAGTGATTGACAGGTCTCTACCAGAGACGTATACGCGTCTTTTTGCATTTTCAAGACCCATAATTACAAATCACATACAGTTTTTTTTACATTGCTGCCAACCACTTTCCAAAGCCTAAAGGGGAACTTAGACCCTATCTTCCCATGCTTTTGTGTCTAAGTGTCTAACGGGGACAACAGAAGGTTAAACTGGTCCAGTGTTGAAGGAGAAGGCTGCAGACATCCGACACCAAACAGGCTGTAATGTAATCATAATGTACGTCCACTAGAAGTTCTTCTTGTTTCCACTGACGGACTCAGATTATTTGAAGTGTCTGACAACATTATGGAAAGAAGCCTCCAGAGAAATCAAACCTCTTTCTTTACCTTTCACTGTGTTATCGTGAGTCTCTCTGAAGGAGAAGTCTGGTTCTGAAACCTCTCGTCACGTCTAAATCATCTAAATATTCATCCGTGACGTTGAACATCTGTTAGATGAACACTAAGCTTCTCTGTCGTCTCCTGGTAACGAGTCACATGACACAATAACTAACAGAACTATGTCTCTGTCGGGTTCTTTCCATAATGTTGTCACTTATAAGAACAAAATCAACTCTGTAGTTGACGTACATTGACGTTGAGGAGTTAATAGATTACATTGCAGCCTTCTCCTTCAACACTGGACCAGTTTAAAACACTGTTGTCTCCATTAGTCACAGTTTAAAATGACAGAAGGTTCCTGTACGTTTTTTTATATTTAGCTCCTAATTCTAGGCCGCCATTGATTTCAGTTCTTTTTATTGATGTTTTCAGCTTAAAGATAAAGAACAAGCGTTGGTTACATCCCTACAGTGTGTAATCCATTTCTTCCAGTATTTTATATATTGATTCAAATCGTAGTCTTGAGGAAAACGTCATTTTCTTTTCATGTAGTGTATTTCGTTGAAGATTGCGATCCAGTCGTCCTTCTGATGGCGTTTCTTTTTTCCTGCATCCACTCCCGTGTGCTGGCTTTCTTGCTCTCAAGCAAAAGTACTTCACGGAGACATTCATCCTCGGCCACGAGAGTGTGTCTGGGTTCCCCAGGTATAATGTGACAAAAGAATAATCACCTCCTCCTCCAAAAGCCTTCCTTATTTCTCTGGCAATCTCCTGACTGGATGAGACATATCATTCCAATCATCCTCGGATATCTCCAGGCTCATTTCTGTTTGATCTGGACAGTAGAATCATTTTTAGAGTTTTGTCGTCTATTTGTGATACAAGATGGTTTTTTATTGGCTTACATTTCTCAGTGAATCTATATTGATTTCAGTTGTATAAATACGCTAAAAACTGCACTTCTTCTTTGTCATGAATGAGAATAATTTGAATATCTTGAGGTTTTGGACTGTTTTCACATCATGTGACCGTCCAGCTGCAGACAGTTTATCTCAATTACTGCTTCCACCCGTCTGTCACTGTTACTGAAGGTCACTTGAGTTTGTACAGAAAAGGTAAAAACAGCCGCCCGTAGCTTTGACATTGAATTCCTCTGAAGATCTTCCAAACGCAGGTTTGGTGAAGACGCCGTCATTTTGTCAAACAGGACAGAAATAGCTGACTGTCCTCGCTCATGTTATGAGAGGTTATTACTCCTTTCACCTCATACATCTTGTTCTTCAGACAAACTGAAGACTGACTGTTGAGTATGACGCTGTGGAGTCATAATTAAGAACATGTTCTATCATGTTGTGCTGAGTGATGCAGCCGGGACACGTTTCAGGCATCTTAGTGATGAAAGGACATTTACTACGACTACTATTAACTACCTTACTCTTGTATAGATTTACTGTATTTTAATTGTAAGAGACGTTTGGAAATATTATTGCTAATTTTTTACTCCGATAACAGAAGTTATTGGTTATTTTGCTGATCGTCGTATATTTATTTTCTTTAATTTGAATGAATTTCTTTCCTTCCGTCATCAGTCTTTTCCTAGTTCTTCATGACTGCTCAACTCTCTAACTCTGTACCTCGTTTCCTTTCTTCTTTGGCTTTTTAAATCCTTGTTATCCTACGTGAGACTTTTGGCTCTTAAAAGCTAAGTATCCAAGTCAACGCCTTTATTTGAAGTTTAAAAATAGGCCGGTTTTGTTTCAGTAGGGGACATGATGCTATGATTTGATCTATGATTTAATCCACAAACGTCTGCATGTTGCTTTCCTCGTTGTCTGAGCAGAAACAATGAAAGAAAACCAATCGTTACAAAGCTTTATTTGGAGTTCCAGCTCATTGTTATCTGTCTGGCCCACAATTTTACTGGTGGAGACCAAAAACAGAGCTAAAAGAGACAAATACTGGACATAAAGACGAAGACTCCTAATTAAGAATCATGTTGATTTGTTCTCAGATGGAGACGTTCATGCATCAAAACTGTCCCCTCATTCCTGTGTTTGTTCTCCCGAAGGACTCGGAGCTTCCTAACGTGGTCCCTGAGAGTCCGGTGGAGCAGTTGGTGGAGTTCAGCATCGACCTGGTGGATCCGGGTTACAGAGAGCTGCTGGACGATCCAGACTCCCCCCAGTACATCGACCTGGCTCACCACCTGCAGGACCAGGTGGGACTTTAGAGTTAATCTACTTCTGTCAAGGCTTTCTGTTCAAACTTTAATGTCCCTATTTATGATTATTTTATCTCTTTAATTATGAATTAAATGATTCATTATTAGCAGTACTTCCTCCCTCTGCTGTGAACTGTTAGCGGTGACGTCGCTGACGATGCATTCAAATGTAAAAGGACGCAGTAAACTTCAGCTGCCTATTTGTTCTCTCTGGTCATAATGCGACATTGTAAACGACAGATCCGCTGTTTTCAGTCATTATTTAAATTTCCGTGGATTGAATCACATTTTTAAATGAAAATATGAAAAATATATAATTATATATATATATTAAAAAATGTTGATTTTAATATAAATAAAGGTATTCTTCACAGTATATTAATATTCTGATTTGGTTGAATGTGTGAGCGATTAGAAGGGAGGCAACCGATACAAGACGTATGGGAATACATTTTAATGTTCAGATACATTCATGACATTTTGAAAATGTGCCACCATCACTGTGTCTGTCAGGTCCTCCTGATCCACCATGTGGATCAGCACCTGTCCCAGTCCACATGAGTCCCTGTCCCTGATGGTAAAGGAGCTTACACCAGAAGGGCCGTAAAGGTCAGGGCCAGAGAAAGGGAGAAGATTACCCACAATCCACTCTTTCTGCCAGCGTTTCACTTTTAATCAAATAGAAGAGCGGAGTCGATAAACAAAATCCCTTCGATGTTATTTCCTCATCGAACGACTCGTTAAAAAAAGCATCGGGAGCCTTCGGAGTTGCACGCGATCCGCAGCAGGAAGTCACCTGACGAAAGGCCGTAAAGACGCTTATGTCATAAGAGCGTCCAGGTGCTTAACTCGCCCCAAAGATAGACGTCAGCGAGGCTTTCTCCTGTTTTTATACCGACACGTTGGCCCTCCAGGTTATTGACGAAGTTAATCACATCAACCTCTGCTGAGGGAATAAAGAAGGTCCTTCTTCTCTTCACAGATGCAGCATGCGTTTGACAAACTTCCAGGATATAAAGCCATCCACGTGCTGAGAGTCAGGTGAGTCCTGAGCATGAAACAAACAGAGGGTGAACAGGGCCGTGTGGTTTAAAGCCTAATCAGCGAGACGTTCACTGAGCCTTCATAATTTCATTAGATTTCAGAGGACGGCCCTTTGAATACGATGAGGGGGTCGGATTATGTCAGATGCTGCTGCAGGCAAAATGTTTCAGCCTCGACTAACAAGACAGAATGAAGAAAGAACATTTAGCAGAAGTAGATGTTTTTGTTTATATTCACAACAATTTAAAGAAAATGATGATGAAGAAAATGTGGAGAAATGAATATAGATGTTTGTTTTCTTAACAACATCATAACCACCAGTGATGAAGCACAAGAGTTCTTCTTTCAATGTTAACACTAATAGATGGTGGACGACTACATGTCCTGTTTATAATCTGTAATACGAGACAAACACAGAATCATCTCTAATGAAACATTTCAAGACTTGTTTTCATTGTTTAGTGACAGAAAACCACTGCATTGTTTTCTAATTAAAGACCAAAACAACATGTTGAGTTAAGTTAAACTTAAAACTGTCACCAATATTGACAAAAGTGCTGAAAAACACAATGTTGAGAAATAGAACTTGAAGAACTACATCAAAGTCAACAATAACAGCTTCAGGGCTTAAATTGACTAAAAACCTTCAAAACGGACATCGAAGACCATCAATAGAATACAATACAAGCTTCAGGAGTTTGGACGGTAATAAAGTGACAAAGTGATAAAAAAGAACATGTCGTAGCCAAAGTGTAGTGTTTGCCCCGAGCCATATAACATGTCCTGTATTTAATATGTATCATCATGTAACTGAACAGGCTTGACTTGCAGATCAAACACAAGAAAAATAAAAAACAAGAAACTTACCAGTTGATGGTCAATGGTTGAAACTGACTTGTGTCCCCAGATTAAATCAATAACAACCCCGTCTGTTTGGGTTATTTTATTTTTTTAAATAAACGTACCCATCTCTTTAAGATATTTTCGGATCCTTTGGTAGAAACATTCAGCCTCACCATTTCTCCCTTTTCAACTTTAAACACGTCTCAGTGTTCGTTAACTAGTAGCATACTTAGCTAGCTTCTGTCAGCTAGCTACACCTGGCTTCGCCGTAACGTTAACGATATGTAAAGCCCAAAAGGATTTGGTTCCTCGGGTACTTGACGTATGAAAACCTGTCTGACTCCCGTTGTAAAGTGGAAATGCTCAGCCATTGAATACCTACTTCGCTCAAGATGTCTTTTAGCATATAAAAACACATCATGTTGACACGTTAACAAGGTAAAAAGGAGACTCTGACTCACAGTCCTGATGAAGGAGATCAACACTTTAAACTTTGTAATTACGGTTGTTGTAACTTGTTATGTTCATGTTACAGAGACTAGAGAAGTCTTCAGACGCTTAGGTCAAAGCTAATGTTTAGTGTAGAATCTTCATGATTTATGGCTCTTCCTCACCCTGTTGGTGTTGTTCTTGCTGTAAACAGTCTTATATCTTCTTTTCTTCTCCCCAATGCAAGCGAGACGCAGGACACCGACGGGTAAGTGACACATTTAGTCTCCACCTCACATGTTTGTGCAGCTTCCTGCAGCTCAGCTTCTTTATTGTTAAATCCAAGTCAGACACAGAAAGGAGGATTAATCTACCCAAAAGTGTCCAGACACTTCAACACAAAGTAGAAATGTCACAGTGACCTGCGAGACGAGAGGATGTTTGTCCCGTGAATCTCCTCCTCGTTAAAAGTTAACACGAGGCGTCGTTTTTTCTCAAAGCTCTCCGGCTTTCCTCTCATTATCGGAGAAGGCAGGTGAGCAGTGCGACAGGAAGACTTGTGGATACAGTAATTGTCGGGCTGCTCCCCCCGTTAATTTGCCTTCCCCCTGTGGTGTCTGGTGCTGTCACGGCCAATAACACGGAGGCGAACCTCAGCGGGAGCTCGTCCTCTAATCTCATGAAGGATTCACAACTCCTCCTGCTTTTGTCTGCCAGACTCTGGCACTCACAAAACAAAGGAAACTATTTGCTATTATCCACTGCAATGAGAAAGAAGAAGAAAAGAAATGAAGAATATGTTTCTGTTGACAACAAATTATAACGCAGAAAACATTTGTACATTTAGCCAAAACAGTTGGTGTTTATTTACTCTTTTGCCAAACTGTGTTGAATGGACTGAATATAAGAAGTGGACGTAGTCGTCGTGATGTCACCTCATTGGTTTGTGGACTGATGTTTTGAAGCATCGAGTAGTGCGATTTCGCAGTCGCCATCTTGGATTACGGCCATCGCCATCTTGTTTTTTTGCAACCAGTGAACAGGAAGTGACCATATCTGGACTGAGGAGTGACGTAGAGACGCCGTATACGTCTCTGGTAGAGACCTGTCAATCACTGTGTAGCCCCGCCCCTAAAGCATCCCCTGCTTTATGGTCTGTTTGACTCTAAATGGACCATAATGTACTAAATGAACATCATGCTGTATTGAAGAAGACTTGAAACTAGAGATTGAGACCATAAACTCATGTTTACAATGTTTACTGAGGTAATAAATCAAGAGAGAAGTAGAGTCATTTTCTATAGACTTCTATAGAACCAGAGGAGTCGCCCCCTGGTGGACACTAGAGAGAATGCAGCTTTAACACATGAAGCAACGACTTCACTTCGGTTGCCGCCTGAATGGAACGTTCAAAACGTTCACTCTAGTGCTCAACAAGACGGAGGCTCCGTAGTCTGAATCAAGACCGCAAACTTTATTACTCCCTTCAACTTTGACATAGTCGGTGCAGACCAGATCCACTCCTTCCGTCCTTACCTTTCACAATAAAAGCCCGAGACATATACACTGGGTAACTGTTTATCAGAGCATTTCAATAAAAGGAAACTCAATAACATTTTATTAAACAAGTGCTGCAACTGTCCCAAAGTGTATTGGTCACACATCTGGTGTGTAAAGGCCTTTATTATAAAGTTCTAACATCTTTGAGGTCATTGTTTTGGTTTTAAGGCCAATGAGTCCAATGTTCTCTCTCTTTTAGCTCTGTGTTTGGTCTCCACCACCTCCTGAGGGAAACATCCGTCTCTCTAGCTGCTAAATGCTCCACTATGCTCAGCAGCTAGTCTGTAACTGTGTCTGTCTGTTTGCTGCTTAGCAGGAAGTGTACAAGGCTCGTATCAGAGCTTGTTTCATGAAAAACGCTGAGAACAAACGAGACAGAACATCTGCCATGGAAATGAATACCATGAGATAAAAGAGGCCACGAAGCTCCTTAGAGCTGCAGAGTTTGTCCACACTACAAGCAGTTCTTTGAGTCGTCGTTAATGTAAAAAGCATTGATTAGTAGAGCTGTTGAGTTGTAGACGTCATGTGGGAGAAGGAGCCAGACAAAGAGGAGGGATAAACAAGCCAAAGAGAGCTCTCTACATCAGATAAATGAAGTGAGAGAGACATCTTTGAAACCGAAGGTGTAATGCATACAAAGACAAAAGGGAAAGAATAAAGCTTTCTGCTTGTATTCGAGGGGAAGGTTGAACTCCCCGGAAAGAATAGTTCAAGGCACATTTCTCTGCTTTGAGAAGTTCAAAAGCCTTTAATGTGTGGGCTGCACCCACATGTTACTCTTTGACATGACTTATATAAGACAACAGCAAACATCCAAAACATCAGGAAATGCTCCGTGTAGACGTCCTCAAATGGATCAGAAGTCAGTCGAATCCAGGACAGCAGCACAAGGTGTGTGTTTACAGATACGAGACACAATCAGGTCTTCAACAAAGTGATGCAGTGGAGGTTGTGTGTTTAGATGCAGGACCACCGCTGCAAACCTAATGAAGAAGTGCTTTTGTTTGGCAGTCGTCAGTTCTCACAAAGAAGCAAGGAAATTCACATCCTCGCCCGTTCTACCTGTCCTCTCTGTGCAGAATATAGATGAAGCCTTCGATGCAGTCTCTCTCTTTTTAAAACAAATTATAGATATTCATGCCTGACATTCTGAGTGTGGCGTTCTGTTACTGCAGCGCCACACGACTTCTGATTACCTTTGTCGGTCACCTGCTGTGCGTTAAACGGAGGTCGTCTCTCTGCAGAGAGTCACAAACCCTTTAATCCAAAGTCACGATGAACATTTGAACAGTCGGCCTGTATCTTGCACAGGGTTGATGAAAACATTTAGTGTGAAAGAATCAGCGCTCTGAATCACAGAGATAATAGAGAACCTTTTTTTTCTTAAGGCCCGGAGGGATCTCGGTGCATTACTCTCTGGTCTTTGAGATGAATTCACCTAAAATCGACTCGAAGAATTCAGAGGCGGCGGCGACCGGCGCCCCGGAGTCTTCAGTCAGCTCCGGCCTCAGAGAAATGGTGACCAAGGCTTTACGTGAGGAGGCCTCACTGCCAATCGATCTGGACTCGCTTAACTTCGAACCAGGTGCCGTGCTTTTTCTTAACATGTGTTTATGACACATTTTACTGAATGTAGAGGACAATAAATGGATTTGCAGCATATTAAAGCTATCTGCCTTGGTGTTATAGACCTCAACTGTCCAACACAGAAAGCTGGTGGGCAAATGTGAATAATAAATTGGTATTTAATCTAAATTCATGCATCTAAAGATTAAAAATGCTTTGTGTTACATTTTCTTTTTTCGACAGAAGCGATCCTCCTGCCAGCACTGACGGCAACCTTGACGGTTGAAGTAGTGAATGAGGTGAGAGGTTTTATCGATGCTATTGGTACTATATATATATATATATATATATATATATATATATATACTATACTACTATATAGATATACTGTAGTTTGTTGACTTTAATGTGGTTGAAAATATAGTGAATTCAAAATGTTAAGTATGTGTAGAGAGTCTGTAATATCTCGTGTATGATATAAATAAATAGTATAATAACATTTAAAACGGGGAAAATGAGCTCAAATTATGCTAAAAGAAACGTAGATCTGCATATAAGTATCGGTAAAATTTACAAGCAGATGTTGATTGTCATAGAAATTTGCTGAAAAAAACTCCCAAAATATGAATGAAAGGGAAAAACTAAGAGATATCTGTTCAAACCCAATATTTATTTAATATTGGAAACCTTATTATTATTATTATTATTATGACTTTTTTTGCAGGTATTTACATTGCAAGTTCATCCTTCCACATTTACATATTTTCAAGAAAGAAGAAACACAAAAGGTGTTGTTGTTGGAAACAGAGAGGCTAAGCTCCACTGTGTGCTGTTCTGTGTACAATGAAAGTTGATTTACATTTAAATGTTTCTAATTCGACCTAATTAAAACACACTGTCCCCATTTCACCTGTAAATTGTACCAAATGACATCATTCTTTCTGGAAACCTTCCTGAGAATTTCTAGTAAAAACATTCGTCCTCTGATTAAATCATGAGGAAATGAAGCATAATGAAGATTTACTAACACCAACGCTGAACAACACAAGCTTTTGGAATTAAATATATAAGTGAGGTTTTTGGAATACTTTTTGTAACATGAAATGCAATGTCACTGACAAAAGGCACCTTTCATGCATTAATCACGTCATGTATTCATCTCTCCACAGTCCAGTGAGCCCGATTCACACAATGAGTTTGAAGTTTTCACCGATGAGCCAGAAGTGGATAAACCTCGGCCGGTGGTTCCCCTCACCCCCTTGGAGAAGGAAAATGCCCTCGTGACTCTGCTCGATCCCACGGCCGTCACCGATGATGAGACGACGGCGGTGACTGGTGGGATGGCGGAGAGCAGCGATCGCTCCTCGGCCTCCGGGGATGTTACCGAGGAGTCGGAGGCAATTTATGTGAGTGAGCCCCAGCCATCAAATGAAGAGGAGGAGGAGGAGGAAGAAGAATTGCCGATCATTACGCATGAGATTGAAACCATCCATCACAAGGAAACTGGTGAACTTGTGAGGGACTACATCCCGACCCCTCCTGTGATTCTCCAGCTGGAGACAGACGCTCCATATATCAGTCTGTCAACCAATCTGATATCAGAGGAAGACCTGACTCCCGTTGATGAGGACCATGAGAATCCCAGTTTAGACGTTCTTACCCCGACTGCACAGATACTATTGACTACAGCTCCTGCTGAAGAGGAACTGTCCAATGTGGGACTCCCAATCACAACGCTTTCAGGCATCACGGGCCAGCTGCCCACTCGGCCAACAGTGCACCCTCAAGAAGACGAAGACATTAACGTTCTTCCAGAGGATGTCTCCGAGTTGGAAAGTGAAGTTGAACTGCTAGAACCAGAAGGAGAGTTGGTGGTGGAACCCGATGAAGAAGCGCTTGAGCCTTTGCAGCCGACACCTGAGGAAGAAGTAGCTGAAGTTTCAGAGCCAGAGGAAGAAGTAGCTGAAGTTTCAGAGCCAGAGGAAGAAGTAGCTGAAGTTTTAGAGCCAGAGGAAGAAGTAGCTGAAGTTTTAGAGCCAGAGGAAGAAGTAGCTGAAGTTTTAGAGCCAGAGGAAGAAGTAGCTGAAGTTTTAGAGCCAGATGAAGAAGTAGCTGAAGTTTTAGAGCCAGAGGAAGAAGTAGCTGAAGTTTCAGAGCCAGAGGAAGAAGTAGCTGAAGTTTCAGAGCCAGAGGAAGAAGTAGCTGAAGTTTTAGAGCCAGAGGAAGAAGTAGCTGAAGTTTTAGAGCCAGAGGAAGAAGTAGCTGAAGTTTTAGAGCCAGAGGAAGAAGTAGCTGAAGTTTTAGAGCCAGATGAAGAAGTAGCTGAAGTTTTAGACTCAGAGGAAGAAGTAGCTGAAGTTTTAGAGCCAGAGGAAGAAATAACAGAAGTTTCAGAGCCAGAGGAAGAAGTAGCTGAAGTTTTAGAGCCAGAGGAAGAAATAGCTGAAGTTTCAGAGCCAGAGGAAGAAGTAGCTGAAGTTTCAGAGCCAGTGGAAGAAATAGCTGAAGTTTCAGAGCCAGAGGAAGAAGTAGCTGAAGTTTCAGAGCCAGAGGAAGAAGTAGCTGAAGTTTCAGAGCCAGAGGAAGAAGTAGCTGAAGTTTTAGACTCAGGGGAAGAAGTAGCTGAAGTTTCAGAGCCAGAGGAAGAAGTAGCTGAAGTTTCAGAGCCAGCGGAAGAAGTAGCTGAAGTTTTAGAGCCAGAGGAAGAAGTAGCTGAAGTTTCAGAGCCAGAGGAAGAAGTAGCTGAAGTTTTAGAGCCAGAGGAAGAAATAACAGAAGTTTTAGACTCAGAGGAAGAAGTAGCTGAAGTTTCAGAGCCAGCGGAAGAAGTAGCTGAAGTTTTAGAGCCAGAGGAAGAAATAACAGAAGTTTTAGAGCCAGAGGAAGAAGTAGCTGAAGTTTCAGAGCCAGGGGAAGAAATAACAGAAGTTTCAGAGCCAGAGGAAGAAATAACAGAAGTTTTAGAGCCAGAGGAAGAAATAACAGAAGTTTCAGAGCCAGAGGAAGAAGTAGCTGAAGTTTCAGAGCCAGAGGAAGAAGTAGCTGAAGTTTTAGAGCCAGAGGAAGAAGTAGCTGAAGTTTCAGAGCCAGAGGAAGAAGTAGCTGAAGTTTCAGAGCCAGCGGAAGAAGTAGCTGAAGTTTTAGAGCCAGAGGAAGAAGTAGCTGAAGTTTCAGAGCCAGAGGAAGAAATAACAGAAGTTTCAGAGCCAGAGGAAGAAATAACAGAAGTTTCAGAGCCAGAGGAAGAAATAACAGAAGTTTTAGAGCCAGAGGAAGAAATAACAGAAGTTTCAGAGCCAGAGGAAGAAATAGCTGAGGAGTCTCTGTTAGAAAATGAAAACAAGGTAGCAGCTTCAGAACTTGAAGAGAAGGAGCTTGATGAGGATTCAGAATCAGTTGAGGTTTCTGAACAAGAAGAATCTAAACCAGAGGCGGAAACAGACGATAGCGCGGTTGAGATTTTGCATGACGATAGAGTGGAAGGTGGAGTGGAAGTTTTGCAACCAGAAAAGGAAATAGTTGAAGTAAGAGGTGAGGTCAGTGAGGAACCAGAAGAAGATATATTTGATGTGTTGCATCCAGGTCCAGAAACCGAGAGAGAAGATGAGGTCTTAGAACAAGGAGAGGAGATAGTTGAACCTGAAGGATCAGAAGAAATAGTACCTGAAGTTCCTCAGGAAATAGTACCTGAAGTTTCTGAGGAAACAGTACCTGAAGTTCCTCAGGAAATAGTACCTGAAGTTTCTGAGGAAACAGTACCTGAAGTTTCTGAACTGGAAAATGAGGTGGAGGCAGTTGATGTTGTGGAACCGGTAAAGGAAGAAGAAGAAGAGGTCGTTGAGGTTCCAGAACCAGAATCAGACGAGGAAGTGGTGGAGATTTCAGAAGTAGATGAAGATGTTGTCGAAGCTTCAGCGCCAGGTGAAGGTGCGGTTGACGAATTGGAACCATTATCTGAACCAGAACAGGAAGTGGAAGTGGTAGAGGTTGTAGAGATAGCTCCAGAACCAGGGAAAGAAGAAGAAGAAGATGTACCACAACCAAAGAACGATGTAATTGAGAACGTAAAAGCAGAAGAAGAAGAAGAAGTGATCCCAGTATCAGAGAAAGAGCCCACGGACAATTCGGAAACGCAACTTCCACCAGAGGCTGGAGAAGATGTTTCTGATGTTTCTGTGGAAGAACAAGAGGAGGTAGTTGAGAGTCCAAAGGAAGCATCAGAACCGGGTGATGGCGCCGTTTATGTTATACCACCCACAGAAGAGTTACCCGAGGTTTCAGAGCCGGTATCAGAAGAGGAAGTAGGAGTTGATGTCTCAGAGGAGGAGATAGTTGAGATTTATGAACCGGAACCAGAAGAAGAAGACGTTACTGAGCCACCAGCCGAATCAATTAAAATCCTTTACCCACTGGAGGATCTTCACTTTGAAGAGGATACTGTTCAGATTATTGAAGATAACGAGTTCCTTCCACCAGTCAGACCGGACTATTATCTGCCAGATGAGGAAGATAACTTTGTACCGATAGACATCCAGCCCTCCGAAGAAGATGGAGGTGAACCTGACTTTTCCATGGAGGAGGATGTTGACAGCATCACACTGACAGAAACATCAACGAGTGATCCACAGTTTGAAACAACCTCTGATATTGTAGCAGGTGAGGAACATGAAATAGTATGTGATTAAAGGCAGTGAGCTATGTGAATAGAGCTGAGCACTGATAATTAAACATCCCGTGACATATAAATATTCTATTCTTAGGGTTTCTCGCCAGCTGATTTTCACAAGCCGTTACTTTCAGTACTAAACATATACTATAGAATAATGTCTATGTTGTTAAATCAATGAAAAAGTGGGGATCCAACCTGGAAATGCAGCATGAAGCAGTTTGAATGTATTATGTACAATTGTGGGAATCCTTTGTAAGCACTCATGACATAATTGATCCTTTTTTTTGCCCGACGTTTCAAAGAGGTGACAGATCCAGACAACCCCGACACATCAGAGGGCACTGAAGGCTCAGAAGACTTGCCGGAGGAGACGCAACAAAGCGAACCACCCTCAGAAAGAGACGTTACTGTAACGGCAGCACCGGCTTCAGACTCCTTCCCTACACCTTCGGCAACGTCTGAAGTGTCCGCAACCGGCCCGACCGTAGACTCTGGACTCTTTGAGGTAGCGGAGTCTTCGGAGGATGAGTCTCAGTTGGAGCCAGCGGTCGTGGTCATCGACGAAGACTTGGAAGAGGCGGCGCCGAAAGGAGGCGAAAGCCAAACCGCCTCGCCGGCGGCTACCGAAGACACCGTTGACGAGGCGGTTCGGGACCTGACGGTGGAGTTGGATCAAACCAACGTGGCGGCAACGGACGCCAACCAGCTGCTGCCGGACGAGGGGAGTGGCTTCAAACCAGCCGTCAGCGTCACGGCCCCGCCTCCGGTGAGGTACCTGACCACGCCGTCCATGACCACGGCCAGCCACGGCCGGGAGCTGGTGGTGTTCTTCAGCCTGCGCGTCACCAACATGGACTTCTCCGAGGACCTCTTCAACAAGACGTCTTTGGAGTACAGATCCCTGGAGAACACCTTCCTAGACGTGGTGAGTAGGAAAACTAAATGTACATGTCAGTGATTCATGGGGGGGGAATTAAGATAATCAAACTTTTAAATGAGTTAGCACTTTAAACCGGAGCCGTGTACAGTGGACATACGTTTTTTAAGGGTTGATGATGTTGTTGGCCTGCCAGACTGCTCTGAAGGTAGAGATTATTTTCAGATATCATTTCTTTGTTTTTTGTTGGTCTTTGAGACTTTATTTTACATGTTTATGTTAAAACTCTTCACAGCGCTGCCGTCCTTTGGGAGGGACACGGTTAACAGCAAACATGAGTTATTTTTTGTCAAACAACTATTATTATAATATATTATTATATAGCTTTCGACCACATCTCATGGCCTTCCTCAACTGAGTTATTTAGTTGTCATTGAGATCGTTAATTAACTGAATGTGATAAATTAAGTTACTGTCTGGTATGAAGTCTGTATTTTAAAACCTGTCAATTTTGAAGTGATGGCAGCTTCAAATGTTTGAAATTGTCTTATTAATATATATATTTCTCAGTGTTTTTAACACACACGCTCTATAAACTGAATTTACAAACTCCTTTAAATCTGGTCGGCACAGAAATATAAAAGTGATCTACCTGAAAGCTGCTGCGTCACCTTCTCTGACGTGCTCTCAGTCATCTGTGATGCTCTAACCTCAGTACATTACCATGCTTATAAGGCCATTTTAGGTAAAAAAAATTATAATAATAATTGGGATATTATACAAAATTAAAGTGGTAAATTTACCAGAAAACAACTGAAATCACTGTGTTGTTTTCTTCTGAATCGGGCCGTTTCACAGCAATAACTGGATGATAAAATGGTGATTCTGAACTAAGAGCATACGAATGTCCTTATTGCTAAATCTAAACTCAGTATAATTTAATTGGGTCATTCACTGCAGGAATAATCCACGGCAAGCAGCAGTGTGTGTGTGTGATGAGGTTGAGGTTAAAACATGAAGCGATGTGCTTCCTTGACAAAAAAAACTAACTTTTATTCAGAATTTTTAACCATAATCTCAGCGAATATTAACTCTTTTTTTTTGCTTAAATTTGTGAGTTTCTTTCTTGTCAATTTACGGAATATTCCCCCGACTCCGTAATTTATGTTTTACCTACAAGATGCCGTCGTGGTCTTAAAACAATAACTTCCATCAGTTCAGCTTCTGACTGTCAGGAAAACGTCCCTCTATTGATCTCACGGTGACTCGACAGTGAAGAACAGAAACGCTTCGTTTGTCTTCATTCTGAAAGAGTTTCCCAGAAGAGTCCAGACCTGCAGCTCTGCAGGTTGTGAATGGACATGTTTAGATTGTTTGGATGAATAGAGGAGGTGAAGCGGGAACAATGCAGCAGCCCTCATTGTACTACAAACAATGACTCGGCTAAATCAAATGAGGCAGGGAGTCAATGCTATGGGTCATAAATGGGAGAAGATGAACTGCTGGTGCATTTATTCTTTGTACAAACTGGTTCAACAGGCCACAGAAAAATATATTTCACCTCTCGTGAACTACTTCTAAAGGCAGAACTGGTTTTATTTCATAACTGTCCACATTTTAGATCAAAAAGTCACTTTTTATCAGCCTCACTCCTCAGTGGGACGCTCACACACGCTGCAGTTTTATTGTTGGTAGTTACTCTGGTGTGAATGCAGCTCTGATTAGCACTCCTCCCTAAACACGAGTGTAAATCCGCTCAGTTAGCAGCAGTTTCATTTAGATGCTCTTCTGGCTGCCTGGATCGTTTGGATCAGAGCGACAGCGCTGAGGTTTTCTTTTGAAAATAAAACTCCCCCTGAACTCATTTGAAGAACAATTCAAAATGATCTAGCGGGTAGGAATATAGGAATATCATTATTTCAATCCTCAATTAACTTTTCGTCTAGCGCCATCATCATCATCAATACTGTTGGTTTGGTTTATGACCAAATACCTTTCCATCAGCCTTCAGTGCTTACTGCTGATTAGCAAACATTAGCATGCTAACTCATCAAATATAGAAAGAGAACACAGTAAACACTAGACCAGTAACACGTTAGCATGTTAGCATACTGATGTTAGCATTTAACTAGAAGCACCGCTGTGTCGAAGCCTCACAGAGCGGCTAAGATCTTAAATCTTAATCATCAATTAATCCACTCGTTTCAGCTCCAAAGTGTTTCTCACCTTAAAGAAAAACCTCAACCCAAAAATGAGCATCTGTATATCAGTGCCTCTCTCTGGCGTCACCTTGAATTCTTGAAGAAAACGTTGTTTTTCTCTCACCATGAATAAAAAAAGTCTTCATGAAATGAAGTAAACGGTAAAACTCTCTGAAAACATCCGTTTATAAAAACTCTCTCACAACTCGTTCAGTCTCATTTATCCAGTCGAACAAACGCATCGTCACTAAAACTCTACTATTACCTGCACGAGTTTGTACAGAAGTCTTTTAAATAGTCAGGTTTTAGTGACGATACATGTTTTTGTTTTGTTAAACTCGGCCGCCATTTACTTCCATTCATCAAGACTTTTCTGTTTATCGATTGTCCCGTTCACTGTGGAGACAAAATAAAGTTTTCTTTAATAATTCAAAGTAACGTGTGGCGAGTAACTGACTCCGTTTACATGCACTAGATATTTAGCTTTTTAGTCCTTTTTCTGAAATAGACAATATTCCTAATATTCCCGTTTACATGCAGCCGTGCATATTCGGATTCATGTAAAACGTGTGTGTGTGTGTGTGTGTGTGTGTGTGTCCAAAGAATGATCCTAGAACCTGATCAATAGCAACATATCACACGTTTTACCCTGAAAATAAGACCTAATTCAGAATATCCAAACAGAATATGATGTTTACATGAACCATGTTAAAGTATGAATATTGTCATATTCATAATAATAGTGGAATATAAGTGTGCATGTAAACGTAGTCATTGATAGGCTGCTAGTATAATAGTTGTTTGATGATGTATTGTTAAATATCTTAACATTATACTGATGGATTTAGGATTTAGATATAATATTTGAATAATGTACTTAAATATAAGCTTTTGTGATGAATTTCATCTTTCTTAGAATATGTGCTAGTTTAGTTTTAAATTACATTTATTATTATTGTAGGACTCTCCCAAGATATTATCCTTTGCAGAAATGGTATAATTTATTTTATTGCCTTTCCTGCAGTGGATTTCGTTTCCAGTCTGACTTCTCTAAAAGCTCTAATCCATCAGTAAACCACTGGGACCAGTGGTCTCTGTTCAAGGGTCGCGGTGCTACCAGCAAGCTCCCAGGTGTGAATATTACACGGGCGGAAAGAAAGAGCCAACGGTCAGCGTTCGATAAATAAACATTAAGACATTCCTCTGAGCCTCCGCACATGTTTCAAACATGAGAATCCCACTAAAGTCAATGTGTATCCAAGTCATCTTGATTGATCTGCACATTAAAACCTGCATTCAGTCTCTAAGTGGGAAACAAATGAAGACGCACATTCACAGATCAACAGCAGGATTGTGTTCAAGAGCTTCTACATTTGTCCCATTGACTTGCATTAAAAGCCAGAAACGTGCGTTTGTTACCACGATTTACAAAGTAAAAGACTTCATTGTTGTAAAGATTGCAGAAAAAGAAGTCATTTAATTTCTGCATGATAATTTGTAAAGTGATGTGAGACACAACAACTCTTTCTCTTGACTTACATCCATCGTGACTTTAGACAAAGTAACATTTCTAACATGACTTTCCATCAGGTCGAAACATCTCAGGGACTCTTTATTGTTTTAAATGTATGATTATATGATGAAGAGAAGATAACTCCCTCATTGTTTATATCAGCACATCTGTCTTAAAATGGGGGCATTTCAGACAAACGTACAATATTTAGATCTCATTTATGGGAATGTGTTTGATGCTGAATGTCAGTAAAAGAAAAATATAATTCATAAAAAAGATCAGAGTTCAGCTTGAATGCAAACAAAGGAAACGTGTTTGATTTACGACTTCCTGCTGTAAACGTTCCTTCATTCTGAATCCTAAAGCTCCCCAGAGGGGTCATTACAGAATACAACCGTTATCTCCCACCGATCACTGGACGCGTATAACCGGCAGAATGCACGTCACGCTGTTTCCCTCCCAAGATGCATCTGTCTGCAGGATTGCAGCTGATTTTGTCGACGGTTAAACTCAAAAGTACAGATGACGATTAAAAGGAAATAATCGTTCTGAGAGTAGACGAGCACCGTTCTTCTAGATGATGATGATGATGATGATGATGATGATGATGTACAGTATGTGTTCAGAAAGGTCTTAACATCTGATTCACATCCTGTTCATCAGACCCTCCAGTGTGCTTGTTGCTTCACCCATCAGTGTATCCGCTCAATGACTCACTCCGTATTGTTTCTGTTAATATGAAGTCGGGATGAAGGTGTGAGCTCCGCCTATGTTAAGTGGTCATCGTGTTCCTCCCCCTCCGTTATTATTCAGACCTCAAAGTTATCACCACGAGTTCAAATGTAGTTTTGGTGATAAACTTGAATAAATCCAGTAGTTTGAAGATGTTTTCACATGAATATAAAATAGATATTAGAGATGAATTATGAGCTGTTTAACTTCTAACACCAGCTCTAAGAACATTAATATACATTAATAATAAGATGTTTTTATCAATAATACAATCTTTTATTTACTTATTTGAATTGTGTGTTTTTATGCAAATCCCCTTCATAGATGATTTAAACAAAGTCAAAGTAAATAGTTGATGATAAATATTGTAGTTAATTGACAATCGGCCTCTTAGAAATGGACAGAAGTGAGATGAAGCGAGTGAAGCAACACTTCATTGTTCTACTGGAGTACGTTCATCATGTCAACATGGAAGCATCGTCGACTGTAAACCAACTCTAGATACAGAACAAATGAAGTGAACATCCTGAACAGATGAGCAGAGTTTAACAGATGTTCAACAGAGAGTCTACGGAGAGCCGGAGGGCTCAGTAGCTCATTACTTGTGTTTTATTCCATTATCCCAGTTACGGACGTCCAGGGTACAAAGACATCTCTGAATAAACGTATTGTTTATAACTCTCACTCTTCTGCTCAGCTTCTCAACCGACCCATGTGACATGGTGCCTTGCTCGTGGGCCCTGAGGCGTTCTAACAGCGAGCTCTCTCCTCTCCTCGGGTCTGCTGCTGTTTATCGCTGACGGCAGTAAAAGAATCAAATCCAAACGCTGCAACACTCATTGTCTCAGGACGATATATCTCCTCGTTAGAAGAAACAAAAAGAAGGGGGGGGGGGGGCTCTAAGTCCTTCAGAGACCCACATTCTCAGAATTGATTTTTCTATTCATGTCGCTGAACAGTTTCGCTGACTGCATCAATAGAGGTAATTACGGCCGTGTGGGAATTAGAGAAATTAAATTGTTAATTGTGTGCTCAGGAATGCAGCAGTCTGGGTTTGTTTTTGTTTTTTTGGGGGGGGGGGGGGGTGAACTGAACTTTGTGGACATGACGTCACACACACACACACACACACACACACACACACACACTCACTCACTCACTCACACACTCACTCACTCACTCACTCACACTCACACACACACACACACACACACACACACACTCACTCACTCACTCACACACACACACACACACACACACTCACTCACTCACACACACACACACACACACACACACACACACACACACACTCACTCACTCACTCACACACACACACACTCACTCACTCACACACACACACACACACACTCACTCACTCACTCACACACACACACACACACACACTCACACACTCACTCACTCACACACACACACACACACACTCACACACACACACTCAATACATTCATGATTTCTGCTCTTTGTGAAGTGTAACCATCCTCGATGAATTAAAACGTGTTGACAAATCTCACGTTTATTAATAAATGTGATGCATTGAACTTATTGACTTTGCATCATTCCAATAACAGATGTAGTTTGTGTTGCTTTGCTGGATGCGTCTTTATTATTATTGCTATAAACATTCCTTTGATCTCTCAAAGCATTGAAAGATGAACTGTGATTCGTTGTGAATATGTGGCTCACTGAGGATTAACTCCACTTCTTAGTGATGTTTGTGTGATTTAAAAGAACTTCTGTTGTCTTTAAGACTCTTTCATACGCATCAAAAACCCTCTGAAGCCGCGAACAGATTCATGTCTGAATGTGTTTGATAGTTAATTTAACAAAGATCAGAATCAAATAAAGTCGTTATATCGTTCAACGTGACAACAAGTGTAAGAAA
Source organism: Leptoclinus maculatus (assembly GCA_032191485.1). Lineage (NCBI taxonomy): Eukaryota > Metazoa > Chordata > Actinopteri > Perciformes > Stichaeidae > Leptoclinus > Leptoclinus maculatus. Next base: position 97,790 of record JAVDOI010000317.1, read on the forward strand.
AGAGAAAGACTTCATGTGCTTTATATATAGAATTATGACATGTTTCATCCTCTC
>JAVDOI010000318.1:0-97810 GCA_032191485.1 Leptoclinus maculatus
CGGGGTTGTGTTGGAGGGAGCTTCTACCTGGGCGTGCATGTTAATCAGCGCGCCTGTCTGTTGAGAGCCGGGGAATTAAGGGGGAGGGAAGCGTGTCGCCAGCCTCCAGTGAAGAGACAAGGCTGGCAAGCTGATTAAGAGCACAAATTTGCCAGTTTGGTCAGACAGGGAGAGATGTGTGTAGGAAGGAGGAAAAGGCAAGAAAGGTGCGTATTGATTAACAGCGCTGCTGCTGCTGGTGGGTAGAAATCTACCTGCCGTTGTCAAACAAAATATTTCACAGCACTTGAAGCATCACGATACTTCAAAGGGGTCAAAAAAACAACAACAACCAAAAACCCCAAAATGGGCCATGGCGTATATCTGCAGAGAGGGAGTGAAAGTTGTTGATGAATGTTAATAACTTCATGATTTCTCGGCCCAGAGATCTTTTTTTTTTTTTTTTTTGCCGGTGAAAAACTCACTTTGCACCGCGAACAAACAAAAAGAAACTTGCAGCCTGATGAATTTCATGACATTCACAGTCTCCTTCACGTCCACACGCATTTCAGCTGCTCAATAATGGAGCACGGAGCTCCGGTGAGCGAGCACAACGTTCCCAGTGATGAAAGCGTTGGCCTTGTTTTCTTCTTACATCTTTACATCTAAAAGCTGCAATCACCAAAAGATTACTTTATGTTTTACTCCAAACAATGACTGACGGGGCCTTTAAATAGTCAATGCGAGTCATTAACCTGCTCTGAATTACACCGCAACATACAGGATGAACATTCATGTTAAATACTCATAGACGGGGTTTAAAACGTATGTAAATACATCACAGTGATACAAAAGAACACACAAACATCACCATATCCTGTCTAGCACCAAATACTCCCGTCACAGTGTCAAAGTTCAACGTAGTATTTACTGCAGAACTACTGGGGAACATAACTTATATTAAGTTACATTGTTTCGTTAAAAAAGAGCAGATGATACATTGTTGCTAAAACAAATTGTCTGTTAATCGTCCACAATTTAGTTCATCAGCGACTCATTTCAGCCACACATTCGCTGCTTCTCTTCGCTTTCTTTCCTTGTTTTAAGTGGAATATGTTTTGGTTCTGGACTGTTGGTGAGATGATGTCATCAGAACATCTCACAGCCGTAGTCACAGGAACTCCTAAGCGGGACCTGGTTGGAAGCCAATTAGCAGCATTTCTCATGTAGAAAGAGGAAGCTTTGAGGTTTCAGAGCAGCAAAAACAACTCCAGGAAGAATCTGTGTCCAAACTGCAGAAACGCACCAACAGAAAACTCTATATTATCTAAATAAATATAATTAGCAGTTTTAACTCAAAACCTTCCAGAGGGGCTCAGACATTAGCAGTGCTTGTGAAGAACGCTTCAGCTGAACTCCCGGCCGATGTGATAATTAAATAAGACATTTGCTTTAGTGACACCTTGTAAATAAACAAAAGTGTTTCACACACGAGTGAATGATAGTTCACTCGCTCAGATAGATGCACAGCAACATGCTGAGATATCTGAACTGTTTTTAATTAGAATTATCTGCCACCACCACAGCCTTGTTGTTATTTACCCGCTAAAGGTTTCCGGGTATTTATCGACACTTTACTCTCCCAGATCTCAGTGTCTGTCTCCGATAATGAGCAGGGGAATCATTCTTATAACACTCAGTCATTTATCTGTGTGTTGGAGTCGTCTTCCTTTTAATATGGTAATGTGGGCTGATATAATCAGCTGCTTAATTGTGAATCACTTCAAGTACCACACAGTTTTTGGGGGTCTCTCTCTCTCTCTCTGTCTCCTCCTCTCTCTCTCCCTCCTCTCTCTATGTCTCTCTCTCTCTCTCTCTCTCTGTCTCTCTCTCTCCTCTCTCTCTCTCTCTCTCTCTCGTCTCTGTCTCTCTCTCTCTCTCTCTGTCTCTCTCACTCTCATCTCTCTCTCTCTCTGTCTCTCTCCTCTCTCTCTCCTCCTCTCTCTATGTCTCTCTCTCTCTCTCTGTCTCTCTCCTCTCGTCTCTCACTCTCTCTCTCTCCCTCCTCTCTCTATGTCTCTCTCTCTCTCTCTGTCTCTCTCCTCTCTCTCTCCCTCCTCTCTCTCTCCCTCCTCTCTCTATGTCTCTCTCTCTCTCTCTCTCCCCTCTCTCTCTCTCTCCCTCCTCTCTCTATGGTCTCTCTCTCTCTCCTCTCTCTCTCTCTCCTCCTCTCTCTCTCCTCCTCTCTCTCTCCTCCTCTCTCTATGTCTCTCTCTCTCTCCTCTCTCTCTCTCCTCTCTCTCTCTCTCTCTCTCCCTCATCTCTCCATCCTCTCCTCTCCCTCCTCTCTCTCGCCTCCTCTCTCTATGTCTCTCTCTCTCTCCTCTCTCTCTCCTCTCTCTCCCTCCTCTCTCTCTCTCTCTCTCCTCTCTCTCTCCCTCCTCTCTCTCCTCCTCTCTCTCTCTCTCTCCCTCCTCTCTCTATGTCTCTCTCTCTCTCCTCTCTCTCTCTCTCCCTCCTCTCTCTCCTCCTCTCTCTATGTCTCTCTCTCCTCTCTCTCTATGTCTCTCTCTCTCTCCTCCCTCTCTCTCTCTCTCCCTCCTCTCTCTATGTCTCTCTCTCTCTCCTCTCTCTCTATGTCTCTCTCTCTCTCTCCCTCTCTCTCTCTCTCTCCTCTCTCTCTGTCTCTCCTCTCTCTGTCTCTCTCCTCTCTGTCTCTCTCTCTCTCGTCTGTCTCTATCCTCTCTCTCTCTCTGTCTCTCTCTCTCTCTCTCCTCTCTCTCTCTCCTCTCTGTCTCTCTCTCTCTATCTTCTCTCTCTCCTCGCTCTCTCTCTCTCCTCTCTCTATGTCTCTCTCTCTCTCCTCTCTCTCTATGTCTCTCTCTCTCTCTCCCTCTCTCTCTCTCTCTCTCTCTCCTCTCTCTCTGTCTCTCCTCTCTCGCTGTCTCCTCTCTCTCTCTCTCCTCCTCTCTCTCTCTCTCTCCTCTCTCCCTCTCTCTCCTCTCTCTCTCTCTCTCTCTCTCCCCCTCTCTCTCTCTCTCTCTCTCTCTCTCTCTCGGAATGAAGAAATCACAGCCAGTCGGCGGGCTCAGAGTTTGTGTTTTCGGGAGAGAGACGCCGCCCCGCCATTCGATCCGACATGGCACGAATCCAAATCACACACAGCCTCCTATAGAAAGGTGTAGGCTGTGGTGACAGCTGTAACGCTGGTAGTGATCCCACCACCACCACCACCACACCACACCACCACCACCACCACTTCTGCAGCTTCTTCTTTTTTCATTCTCATCTCGCTCTTTATTCTTAAAATCCACCTTTGATTGCCATTGATCCTCCCATACGGTTGTTTTATACCTGCGTGCTATTCATGACACAACATCTTAAATTAATCTTTTTTTATTGCGCGTTATCCGGAATGATGAAAGAAGTGTTCTCCCCGCGGCCCCACGGGGATGCTGGTGCTGTTTTTCCGCGGGAGAGGATGGGATCCTGACTTTGTTTTTCTCCTTCGGCTGTTATTTCCCTGAAGAGGAGAGCGGAGTGAAGGGAGCTATGAGTGATCGACTCTGCCTTTATTCTCCAGGTTTTCGGGGGATTTGAAAGTTATTGAAAGTCTGGGGATGGGTGACAGCTCGGAGATGTCTGCGTGACGCGCCGCCGTGTGTTTGCGTCCGGCCCTCGCAGGCTTTCGCGAGGGCAACGGGGCTCCGTGTTCTCAAATGCATGTTATTCTTTGCGGCCAATCATTTTTTCCTCACACATGACATCTCTGCCAGATTGATTTCATTCAGCTGTAGAGGGCGGCAAGATCAAACAAACGCTGTCTGGAATAGCGGTGCGGGGAGGAGGAGGAGGAGGGATGAAGAGGAGGAGGAGGGGGGGGGGGGGGGGGGGTCAGGGGTGGGAGGTTGCTCGCTTGAAAAGACAAAGTGAGTGATGGAGAGAGAGAGAGAATCAGTCATCCAGTCAGCGCCGTGCCATGTGGCGACATATAGGTGTGACTCCATAAACCAACAATCCTTCTCACAGCGAGGTGGCGTTTTTTATATTATTTTGTAGAGGCGGTGGCGCCCCCCCCCCCCCCCCCCTCCCCCCCGATTCCTTCACGATGCCTCTGAGTACCCATGCAAGGAATAATGGATGCGTAATACGGAACGACAGCTTGCAGAGCACTATCATTAATGTTGTAATTCACTTTTAGTGTTTCTACTATTGCGCTGCAACAGGAGGCACAGATGTCACCTGAATCTGCTCCTTCGAGCAGCCAGAGCACACCCGGTTTTTCACCAGCTGTCTTGGAACGCACCCTGCCAGCTCCCCCCCCCCCCCCCCCCTGTGTGTGTGTGTGTGTGTGTGTGTGCTGTACATCTACATGGGTTTTGGACAGAAGGATTTTGGTGAGGTAGCATTTTCTGTTTGTTACATTTTGGCCCTAGACTCTCAGGGTTAGTACACACAGTTAAAGGATAATTAAAGTGTTCTCTGAGCTCTTTCATCGCGTCCTGTCTTTCTAATCTTCGTTTTAAGATGCATGCAATGAGTTTTCACTTTACTTTTAGCTTCTTTTGTTTCCACCAGTAAAGTTAATCCATCACTCTGAACGAGAGGACGACAACCGTGTTTGGCAAAGCATCGCAGAACAAACGTCTACATATTGGAAAACAAAAGTTCTGTTTATTATTTGATGATAATGTAAATTCTGCAACACTTTTGTGTTGATACACAACAGCACTGCTGTCAATCGCAACAACCTAAGCCAAGCTGACAACTAAAGCAGTTTTAAAGTGTTTCATACATCAACAACTTTGTGTGAAATAATTTCATTCAAATATGAAATACAACATATACTTCATTATTATTGTTTATATATTATTCTTTGACTTTATTGCATCATCTATCTATATCAGTAAACACTCTGTTTGCAGGTCTCTAGAGCTCTACTGATTTATTTCTTTTTTTATGTCAAAATACTATCATGAATCTGTCCGGTCATGGTTTTTAAAAAATCTCTTTAGTCATTTTGCGCTTCTTTGTGGTTGTTTGGCGTCTCTTTGATGCCATATTGTGTATCTTTGTGGTTGTTTGGCGTCTCTTTGATGTCGTATTGTGTATCTTTGTGGTTGTTTGGCGTCTCTTTGATGTCGTATTGTGTATCTTTGTGGTTGTTTGGCGTCTCTTTGATGTCGTATTGTGTATCTTTGTGGTTGTTTGGCGTCTCTTTGATGTCGTATTGTGTATCTTTGTGGTTGTTTGGCGTCTCTTTGATGTCGTATTGTGTATCTTTGTGGTTGTTTGGCGTCTCTTTGATGTCGTATTGTGTATCTTTGTGGTTGTTTGGCGTCTCTTTGATGTCGTATTGTGTATCTTTGTGGTTGTTTGGCGTCTCTTTGATGTCGTATTGAGCATCTTTGTGGTTGTTTGACGTCTCTTTGAAGTCGTTTTGCACCTCTTTGTAATCATTTTGCCTCCCTTTGTTGTCGTATTGAGCATCTTTGTGGTTGTTTTGTGTCTCTTTGTTGTTGTTTCACGTCTCTTCCTGGTTATCTTTTGCATTGTTTTGTGATCATTTTACTTCACCTTGTGATCGTTTTGTGTTTGTTTCTTTGTGTTTTTTTTTGTTGGGGACGTTTTACATCTTTGTGGTTGTTTGGTGTCTTTGTTGTCATTTTACGTCTCTTTTGTTTGAAGGCCTTTCCAACAAGAAATATGCAGCCACTTCATACAGATGTTGGAAACATAATCTTGTGTGAATAAAGCAGTGATTTCGAGCTGTTCAGTTACTTCTAATTCTCTTTCTTTAATGTATTATTATTCACCTTCACCATGTGTGCGCTTGTCCACTATTTCGTTCATAAACATGAAGCCCATCCGTCAAAGTGCAGTCCTCTCTTTTCTGCAGCAAAATGCTCAACAATTAGTAAATAATGGTATGGATATCAAGGAGAGTGTGAAACAGGTGTGATTAGCATATTGTTTGTTTCATGCTGCTCTGTGGGCCTATTTGTGTCATACAGGGACCGTTATGGAAATGAGCACTTTGAAAAAAACGAATCAACAGAAATGTTTCCTATTTCTTTAAAGAGGACGCACGTTTACTGTGAAGATCATCCTGGCCAAACCACAGAGGGAAATGTCAGAAGAGGGGAGAAGAAAAAGGTTCAAAGAGAAAACAGCTGACTGACTCTGTACGTGAAGCTAAGCTCAAAATGAAAAATGTTCATTATATGCCCGTCAAGGTGAAAGGAAGCCATCGCCTCGCCGCCGCAGTTAAAATGTCGACCTCTCCTTCTCCGAGGGCGAAAAGAGGAGAATTGTAAAAAGAGGAGAAAACGCTGCTGTGTGTGTGTGTGTGTGTGTGTGCGTGCATGTTTTGTGTGTGTGTGTGTGTGTGCATGTTTTGTGTGTGTGTGTGTGAGTGATCTGAGGTGCAGTAAGGGCAGCGATGTTAATAGCGCTGCTCAGTAAAATGACCCTTACATCCGTTTCTTCATACATTTTACAGCGCATCAGAAGTCCTCATATTTTCCTCTTGTCAGCAGTGTTTGTGTATCATTGTGTGTGTGTGTGTGTGTGTGTGTGTGTGTGTGTGTGTGTGACCTCTACAACGAGCACGGCGCCCTCTCGGACCTCTGCTTGTCTCTTTGCGTGTACCTGCTCATGTTAAAGATTGTTAAATCGCAGGATGCATCTTATTCAGCGGTGAAGCAGAGTGTTCCGGTCGACCTCTGCGGATCACAGACGCCGTCCCCGGAGCCTCATTACTGACAATTTATATAATCTAATCTCACGTGAATCACTCGCCGTGCCGGCAAATGTGTTTGTTTTTAAAAACAATGCTACAAATCCCTGTAAAAATGAAGCGGCAGGTGTGGAGCTCAGCGGCTGACCACGTTTCTTTTCTTTCTCCCAGAAACAGCCTTCATGGCCGGACTGCAGATGAGTGGAAGCCTCACATTTTTTTGATTTGTTGGATTTGGTGCTCGTGCCAAAGCCCGTTACAATTTTCATAAGGATTGGATGCCAGCGCGGCCACGCTTAACTATCTGTTATGGATTATGAGCTCACCTTCCACCTCCACATCTTATTTCTTACAGCATTGTTGGACAGGGAAGGGCTTTTATGAATGTGAGCAGCGGCCCTGCTCTGAACTCAGATATTATATCCCATCATTACAAACCTCTCTGCGGCTGCACAGAGTCTGTCATATATTGTCTTTTTTTCTGATATGTTCTCTTCCTCTGTGCCATAGAGCTCCATTGTTGTCCTGAAACTATTAAAACACACAATCAAATAGCCACATTAGCATGAACGCCCAATCACCATCCTGCTGCTGCAAATCCTCACAATAACAATACATGTTACTTTTGGGATACGTTTCTACGACTAAGTAGGTTTAGGTCTTACATACATGTAGAAGATCAGATAAAGTTACCTTTTAAAGTGCTTAACTGTGGAACTTTGACTGAAACTGGAGTTATGGATCTCTGTTTTACAGAAACTGACTGGACTTCACTCTCGGCATCAAGTGATTCCTGCTCCTCCCACAGCCTCCATCCTGTGACAGGTAGGATGACAAACCTTCATAACTGATGGGTAATGATACACATGTTCATGTTGGAGCGGTGAGCCTAAGTTTTCTCACACTGGGTTAAGACTTCCACAACTTCATCAGACAGGAAAAACAATACTTACTTCATATACAGTGTTTTTTAGAGGGTTACTAAATTACATAACAACACAAAATATCCAATAGACTGTTGAGAAACAATAACTGTGTGAGCTGTTAAAATGCAGGATCCGATGATGTAATCGTTTTCTCTCACTGAAGAAAACCTTTTTCTAGAACAAAGTATAAAAAGTGAAGAAACTCATTTGCCTCATTTGAGACGAGCTAAATGTTAAAACCGAACGGAGATCTTGTTCAGTACACTGCTTCTGTACCATCTCATTATTCAGCTCGTCTTCTAATTAAAAGACGTCTCAGCAGGTCTCTAAATGCCATATTGACTAAAGTTACAAACCACTGGACAACAAAGGAATCCCATTGTTCTCCTCTTCGCCATTGTGTGTAATGAGCCTGTGTTTTCCCTCCGCACCTCTGTGTGCAGAGACGCTTTCTTCTTGTCAGCTCGTGCCCCATGCAGACGCTTAGAAGACATCCGAGAACACACTCATTGGAATGATAATCTTGATGCGCGTCTGCACTCATGGAGAATATCTCGAAAGCATGTCAGACGTGCATCAAAGCCGTCGTTGTAATTTTCTTTTCAAGGGCAACTTGAAAGAGGAGTCGGGGAAAAAAGGAGAGAGTGGCATTGGTTTCTTGTTGTCTCCTACGAGGCAGCCGGTTCAGGAGTAACCCGGGATGATTCAGCAGCAACCCAACAGCCGTCTGACTGATTCACATTTAAACATGAACAGAAGTACGGACGCTCCAGGGAGCTCCGCGGAGGAACGCAGAGCTAGACCCAAATTTCACAGCAGCAAATCAAAACCCGCCTTTTTATTCGACTCTTCCGCTCTGTCTTCCACCTTTTCTTTCTATCCGTGGTTCCCCGCAGCATTGTGCACACATAACAGCGCCTACTGATTGGGCTTATTTGAAGCACGTACCCTGACCAAAAAAAAAAGAAAATGGAGAAGAGGAGATTTTCCCATGTCACCACGGGATTGAATGTGGTTCTCCAGAAGAGGAGGGCCTGAGAGGATTATATGGCTCAGTGGGCGCTGTATTGTGTGGGGAGTGGATACAGCAGGTACCCGCCGAATCCCAGCCAAGAGACAGACACAGTGTTGCTAGGGATAATGTTGCCTCCTAGCAATTAAACTCTGGAGGTTTTGGAGTGGTTTAGGAGGAAGCTTGTTAAATTATCCTCTCTCTCTCGCTCTCTCCCTCGCTCTCCGTTTTCTTCCCCTTTCACTGGACTTACACCAACAAGGGAAGTCATTTGAATTGACTTGAATACTTAATTGAATCCTCCCCAGATGATTCATCGCATTTATTTTTTCCAATCACATATAGATAACACACACACACACACACACACACACACACACACACACTGAGACATGAAGGCAAACTGCATCCACACACTCGCTCTGTTGAGGTGACAGTACAAATGCCATAAACTGCCAGTTGACGGCAGTTGTGAAACTCTAAAATAGTCGTAATAATCTGAATTGAATGCTTTGTATTCAGAGTTCAGTCGCTCTCTTTGTAGCGTCACTGTTCACTAATAATTAGCAGCTTGTTTGCTCAGTTTGTGAGGTAGAACGTGTTCGAGGACAAACCTCCACGAGGATTCAAGGACTGTGTTAATATTGTAATTCACAGCATAGACTTGTGTCAGATCCTCATTACAGCGACATACATTATGTTAGCGGTACAATACGCCTCCTATGTGCTTCATTAAAGTGTTTCATACGCTGCTGCATTACTCAGTCGTTAAATTAGCCTTTAAGTGAATGCAAAGGTTTGTGCTCGTTAGGTGTTATTCTGTAACGTACATTTATTACGATAGAATTAAGGAGTTAGCTTCATTTTCCTTCTATCCTTTTTCCATTTTTTTTTCTCATGCTAAATTATTCATATATATCTGTAAATGTTACATTCTGCACATGCTGTCGACTCAAACATCATATAATCCACAATAATCCTATGATATACAGTAGCATTGAAAGAGTCCTCCGCCTCGTATAATGATGTATTTATACTGTTCATATTACAGTATGAGCACGTTCTGCTCATCGTTATTCTGTACTTTTACAAAAGCACAATTTTAAGAATGCTGAAATCTTCCTGGTAATAACTAAGTGAAGGACCTCCACACGATGCATTCAAGTACCAGTTAACAAACGGAGAACTTGCACCGGTTCCCCCGAAACTCACGCTGGACTCACATGCCTTCATTTTGCCTTTGAGTTCAACCTCCATAAAACTCCTGTCTTGGTTTTTTGGTTTCATGAGGGAGGAGGTGACCAGCGTCCTCGTCCTCGGGGCAAACACACACATCCCGTTTCAAAGGTGAGAGTCCACGGCATTCTTCTAGAAAAAAAAACACTCTCTAATTTATTTCCAAAAGTGACACAGTGCTTCCTAATACCCTTGGGACGCCTGTGTCCGTAGTTCCAGGTCGGTTCCCGACAACACAGCAGTGCTGCGTTAACCTCTTTTCCATGCCCCTACACACAGGATCACACACACACACACACACACACACCCCACGGTAACTGTGGGTAGTAGAGCCCCAAAGCTTCGTCGTCCAGGACAAATTGGTAGCAAGCGGCTCATTTACTCGGAGCCGTCATGAATGGGCTGTGCCGTGACTGTGTAAACAAGTGCAAAGACTCCCAAGGGCATTCCTGCATAAATAATGACTCCAAGAGATGTTCGCCATTTGTACCACTCACTGGTTGCAGACATGGGTCAGCTAGTCTCCTCTGTGGGGAGTCTTCAGTAAACAACAGCCGCCGTGTCCGTTAATGACTGTGTGGGAAGTTTACCTGGTCACAGGTGCGAGGGCTGCTCTCCCAGCCTGGGGGACGTTGGGAGTTTATTGTTCTTCTTGTTTTGGAAGTTTACCTGAAGTTTACTTTGGTTTGCGTTCACGTTCAAGTTATTTCTGTCGAGAGGACATTTGAGGGAGTCGTGTTTTGTCATCCTGCCACAGCAGAGACTTTGGGCGGCCGGTGAGGAGTCAGAGCGCATCACGTCTCCTGTCACACTAGCCGAGCGTTGGCTACTCTCAAAACACAACGAAGAGCAAAGAGCAATAGTTGAGGACGAGTTCCTTTTGATTCTTTTGGTTTTGCTGCATTTGCAAGTCGGAATGTCAACATACCAGAAATGTTGTAGTCGGTACAAAAAACACTTCACGATTCTCGATATCCAATTTAACACCACGGTAAAATCATGATAACTCACCTTCACCCAGTACTCAGTTTTACTGAATAGAGCTTGAATGCATCACAATGTAACTCAAAGTAACTTCCCAACGTTAGCTGTTAGCTCCGTTAGCTGTTAGCTCCGTTAGCTGTTAGCTCCGTTAGCTGTTAGCTCCGTTATTACAGCCAAACAGGACTTTGCTGCCCACCGTCCGCTAACTGCTAACAGCTAACTGCTAATAGCTAACAGCTAACGTTAACTAGCTCTCGTCAGGCCGATTGTGAAACAGATTTGACCCCGTGAATCTTAAGCCCAGATCCCTGGTACTTGCAGTACTTTAGAACAACAAGTACCTTCACATTCTCAGCATCAACTTGGTACCAAAGTATTGGTTCTCCTGATTCACGAGCATGTGAACTAGAAGAGCTTCCTGTTGTTGGATAATTCATGATTTCTCTCAACGTGTTGTATTTATTATGTCGGTATATTTGACTCATCTTTTTACGTCTTGTTGTCTCGTGCTCTGATTGGTCCATCTTCAGAGTAGATTGACTCTTAATCACCCGAGTGATGAATGTGTTTCTGTCTTTGGACTCTTTCTGCTTTGTGACGGAGATTCGAGCGTGAAGGTCTCTGTTAGATGGAAACGTTGCACATTTCAAAGTTGCTGGAAGCTTTTAATTAAACAGTTTCAAGGACTTTCCTTTTCCATGAAGAAGAACTTCATAAGTTAGTGAGTCCGGTCACCCTGGTGACGAGGAGATAACGCTGGTTATTACTTACTTTTATTCTATTTTTTAGACTTTGTGCGTGACTAAATCAATTGTCTGTGCGTGGACTCGTCCACCGGTGGCTTGCTGTGAAATGAGTTGTTGAGAGCTGCCACTCACGGCTGACCGTCGTCCCAAACAGCCGCGCCGACAGTGAACTGCCACCGAACTGCACTCTTCCTCTCCACTTTGCCGGAGAAGCAGCGGTGCACTGACCCGATATCCTCTCCAGCTCCACGAGCGTTGTGCTCTTTTGACTTTGTCGTTTACTGTCACTAGCTCTACAGTCTGCCGTGTTCGTCTCTGCCACGGCCACCCCAGCACTACAAATTGTGTTTCATAATTGTTTGGCATATAGGTTCTTCTGCTCCAAGCGTGGGTTTGAGGGAGAATGAGGAAAACAGAAAGCACGAGGATGTGTCAGTGGGAGAGAGGGAAAAGAAATAAAGAAGGAAGACAAAGCAACACCCACTCCTCATTAGCTTAAACATTGTGTGCATCCGCTACCCGGTAAGATAACATTTGAAGAAGGAGGGGGAGAAAAGAAAGAAAAAAAAGCGGAAGCCCACATCCACGGCGCCGCGACATGGGATGGAGATATAAAACAAATCTCCACTCTTAGACTCTGCCATCTGTTCGTGTTGGAGGAGAGCATGCCTCCGCGACACTTCTTCCTCCCCTCCCTCACAAAGCTCTCTCAGAAACCAGACAGCCTGACAAAGTGACACGCCTGGATGCCAACCCCGTGTCCCCCCCCCCCCCCCACCCCTTTCTCTCTTGGAATTTTCCAGATAGTTTGCATATCTAAATCCAGTTTTTGATAGCATATGCGAAATACAATGTGACATAATACAATTTGAGCTCCATGTGAGAAATGGAATTATCTCGGTGGTGATTGTCAGCGGCGTGTTACAGTAATCACTTTCCTCCAGGAGCGAGGACGTGACTCACTCACAACTTGACCCGCTGTCATTATCTATTCACTCCGACAGTATTTATGCATTCGGCTTGATGCTTTGTTTTCCTTCAGGTAAATTAGAAATGAATTTGGAAATGGAATAAATAAAGGGATGATGAAAAAGTGAGGTAATCCGCCCGCAAATTGGAACAAGGAGTGAATCCCAGCGGCGGTAAAATCCCCCCACCGGCTCTGCCTCGGCCTCTCTCTCTCTCTCAAGACGCTTCAGAGGAAGTGGTCGACGGTCGCAGTGAAAGACGCGTCATTTGGGCTTCTTCCCTGTCATCTCCACAGCCACACAAACGCCACCGGCGGTCTAATTGATAACGGGATGTGTTCTCCAGGTTCCCAGAGGAAGGTCACACCACACGAGTCCGGCCTCAGCGCGGAGACACAAGGAACGTACCGATGTCTGCATCTCACCACCAAACAATGTGTTGCAACGCCTTATTCTGAGGAATCTAGTTGGTTGATGCCTTTATTTAAAGTGTGGAAGCTCATCAGGTGTTTTCTTTTGTTGTTTAGGTCAGAAATCTAATTAAATACGAGATTAAACTCCAGTATTTAACTTGTGTTCACTGTGTTTCCAAAGGACCAAAACAATTACGTTACGTGTGTTTTGAATGTGGCACAAAGATTACATTAGTTGTTCACTTGAATCCCCTTTTTCCTCCCGATGGCGTTGGATTAACGGGAGCACATGTCTCTCTGCGTTTTGGGCATCGGTGTCTGGGCGATACCTCCGTCCTCCCGCCCGTGCCAGGCGGTGACACATGGCTGCATTATTCTGTGAGTGTTTGGCTGAAGTTTGGTCCTCCCTCCGCGGCCCCTCGGCCTGCGTTTGTTAACGAGTAGCCGATGTAAAGTAGGACCCTTCGTGTTTTCACGTATATCGTCTTTGAACTCTTTTTTGGCTTCATCCTATTTCCATACGTGTGCTTTGAATCTGCAGCTGTTTTGTGACGACGCCGCCGATCATAATTGGCTGGTTAAGTAATTAACTTTTAGTTTTTATCAAAAAAGAATTAAGAATTTGTTCAAAGAAAGGGGAACTTGTCTCTTAATCCTGTTGAACATATTGCAGCTCTCGGAGATACGGGGATAATTTGCAGGCTTAACTGCTGTTCAGAGCGACGCGGCGGTCCACGATGCTCTCCGCTCTCCAAAACTATCTGTTGCTCAGTGACATTGAAGCGACCCAGAAAATTCTATGTCATTAAACGCTCGGAGAATTTGACCGGCGCTCGTTTCTCTCGACGCTGACGCTTTCTGAGTGTCGTCTCGTTGTCCGTCCTGCTGTAATGAAACACTGCATTTACTCTCCAGGTTTTATTTCGCTGTGTTTTGTCCTGCAAAGAGCACTTTGCATCACAGTCACAGCTTTTACGCCAAACGCTGCAGCGGGTTTCCTAGACACCCCTCAGCTCGCACAATGCCGTTTAATCCCGGTTACACAACACTCGATGTCACTCCGATGATCTGAGATCGGTTTGATGCGACTGCATTCGCCCGCAACCTAGGTGGACATCCCGCCCGCCTTTTTAGCGCGCTTCCACACATCAGCTCGCGTGCTTTCACATCGCATTACATCACGCGTCCCCGTAGTTAACCACGGATCAAATGCTCGTGTCATCCGAGTCGGAGACGCTGCCTCAGATAAGCAGATTTAAAGTGCGTGTTGTTTGAGCAGAAAAACTGAAGAGGGGTTAGCGCTGTGGTGTGATCCCAGGTCTCAAGGGGAGGCTCCCGCTTGTCAGAATGTGCTGTTGCAGGATCTTCCTGATGAAGTCATTAAGAAGTCATTAAGAAGCCATTAAGAATCATTAAGTCGGCGAGGTGGCACTCCGATGCGCGCACAGCGAAGCGCCAGGCATCAGGAAAAACTTGTTAATCACGCAGTTTATTTGTTTCCCCAGTGTGAGACTGTAAATACTATGACAGCGTGTTGAAGTGTGCATCCTAATGAAAGTCTGTATTAGCTCCTTCGCCAGTGTGTGAACGCCCGTCTCCAGAGGGGCCACTCTCATCATCGCACGATGGCTGTCTCCTCGCCAAGCCAACTCTCTAAAGCAATAAACAAGACGCAGCGTTTCTGACGCCGCCCACCCTGTCGGCCAGGTGTCTTGATGTATAAAAACACCGCCATGCGTTCGTTTTCTGTCCTTCCTGTTTCCATTCGTGACCGCTGGGCTGCATTCAAATGTGCGTGCACGGGAATGTGCGTCGCCAAGTGTTTGCACTTGTCATGCGTATAGGCGTGCCCTCTGTGATTGTCTGCCGCCACTAGAAGCCCCCCCCGTACTGTGACGGGTCAGGAGGAGGAGGAGGGCACCTCTGAAGAGCTCTTATCGGAGTCATTAGGGGCCTGAGCGAGATGTTGCCTTCCCCCATGATTATCTCCCACACAGTGAATCTCTCATTAGGAGGTCCCTCTAAAGTGAACCCTCGGAGACACGAGGCTATCTGCAGGATGACGAGGGAGGGACGGAGGCTCCGGTGTCGCACCCGGCGCCGCTATCGGACAGAATGAGGCTCCGTGAGGACGAGCATTGTAAAGCATTGAAAAAAGGTCCTCCATTAACGTCGGCTTGTATGACAAAAATGCACAAAATAGCCTGAAGGAAGTAACACTTTACAAAATGGTTCGCTAAAGCGGGGAGAATTTGCAGAGAACCTGAAGCGGCAAAAAGCCTCAGCTTCCTTTGTTTGAGTTTTCTTTTCTGTTTTGTGCTGTTTTCGTATTCCTCCACTTCTGGTCTGTCACGGAAGTAATTAAGTTACTGTGTTCGCCGTCACACTGTGTGATAAAACACTGCCTTAGATTAGCCGTGTTGCTTTTCCTCGGGTTACTAACAACAATGCAGGTGTGCAGCTGAAGTTCCTGCTGAAAAAACAAAACCATACTTTTCTTTGGGTTGATACAGATTGTGTTTCTTTTGTTGGTTTCCTACCATCAATCAGAGGACGTTTGTTTTCTCCATCGTCGTAGTCTTTCACTAGTTTTGAATGAAAATCCTTTGTTTCTTTTCAAGAACTTGTTTCATTGGGACCTGTTTTTACATCATGTGTTCTGTTGCTTTAACACAGGATAACGTAATGTGACTGAAGTTCATGCTGGAGCTCTCAGAGTTCATGTATTAAAAACATGCTAAACATTTTTGGTCCCCAGTGAAAACACCTCAGCATCAGCAGCATCTCTGACACGATAAATATCCGTCTTCCCCGACGTGTTCCAGGCCTCCCGTCCAGCTCCGCAGGGCCCCGGAATCATTTAAAAGCCTCCCCCCTCCGCCTGCTGTGACCAAACATCCAAAAAATAAACACAAAAAAAACCACCCATGCAGGTGTGTTCAGCAAAGCGTCTCATGTGATCACATGCTGAATCCCCCGCGTTAACGTTTTTACTGCCGTTCAGCTGGTTGCAGCCGTCAGAGAATATATTGACATAGATGCTGTCAGAACAGCAGAAAAGCTACTTGACAGATGGCTTTCAGCTGCCATGTTATTAGCTTACCGTCCCTCCACACTCCCCCCCCCCCCCCCCCCCCCACCCCGCTGCTTTTTCTACCTGAAAACACAACCCTCCCCGCTAGCCGCGTGACCCAGGTCAAGCAACTCCTCTCAGGGTTTAATCCGTGTTGTGTGTAAACACATTAACTGGCAATTAATATGATGATTCTGCTCCAGATGTGCTTGTAAAAGTGGAGTTTGTACTTGGCAGCCGGCTTTTTTTTTTTGGGGATCCATATGGGTGTGAGCTGCCGAGGCAATACTCCACCTGCTCCACCTGCTCCCTGCCGCCGTTATTTTTCACACATGCAAACAAATGCCCCAAATGAGAGCCATGGCATTTGGTTTAGCGGTGCTGATGAGGGGGGGGGGGGGGGTGGGCATCCATATACACCTGGTTAGTGCGTGTTGAGACGTGGCACAGAAGCTGCTCCTCCGTTATGCTAATGTCGGTCCTCCCACACTCGGAACATGATGATGCGAGGGTTTCATCAACAGCTGCAACTTGTCTGTCAAGTGATTCAACATCACTGCGGCGTCGACGCTTTTCTGTCAACTGGTTAAACTTCCGACAAAACTTTTTTTTTTTTGTTCTCTGCCGGAATCGCAGCCGATAAACGCGGGATGAAAAAAATGATGTAAAACGTGGAAAGAGTCGACGCCTGAAGCAGCGGTTCACCTGCTGAATCACACAAACGGCTCAGGATTCCTCAAACAAATGGACCCGAATTGTGCTAAATTACTTTTTTTTTTAACATCGATCCGGCTTATTTTCAAGACATGTAATTTAATCCTCCTATTACTAGGCCTATATATCATCTTTGTTTATAACGAAACGGGCGATCAATACAAAACTCTCTTTGTGAAACATAATGCTGCAGCATTATCATTCAAAAAGCAGCGTGGCATCCCGATCTGCCCCAGATGTGTCGTCACAGCTGCCGTGGCAAAGGTCCTATCTGACTGGCGGCACGGAGGCATTAGAATAACACAAACTGGGTGAAGAACACACTGGAACGGATCAAAGTCGTGCTGCTTTCACGCCCGAGCTCTGGAGGACTGTCTGGTTTCGCCTGTTGCTCCGCGGTCCTCGTGGTGCTCCCCCGTCAGGTGCGTGCAGGTCACAGCTGACACATCGTGTCACGCCTGCTGAGATGATCGGTCGCATCAACCGGCTGCAGAAAGAGTGATTGCATACGAACTCCGGTTTTCATCTGGAATTTCCTCAGACCCCCCCCCCCCCCCCCCCTAACTCACTTATTCAGGATTCAGAGCAGCAGCAACACAAGTGTCTGGTTTTCATGTCACACGTCCGCTCATTTTTCCTTTTTTTTCATCTCTGCAGCACTCATCATTCACAAGATCGACTGCATGACAGAAATATAAATGCACTGTAGCGGTCCTCGTAGAAAACACCCACATTTTCATGTATTTGTACTGAATAATCACGGCATTCCCAAGTCGGTTGCATCAGTTCCTTCTCTCCTCTCTGCCTGAACCTCGGTGTGATTATAAAGAAGAAGCAGGTGTACGGAGAGACATTGATCTCGACTTGACATGTTACTCTTGTGTATTAAAACTCATTAAATGTGCATCTAGCATTGTAACAATAAGCCTCAGATGCAGATGTTAACCTTGATAGTTAAATTAATTCATTTTAAAGGCTCATGCAGTCAGAGCAACGGAGCGAAACACGCCATTCTCTGAAAACCACGGCCGCAGTCGGCGCCACAATGTGCATTTAACGCTAACGAAATCACTGTAGCAGGAAAACAAACATCAGTCCAAAGATATTGTTATCACCGTATGTCTACCTGGGCTGCAGTTCATAACTGCAATGACGACAAGTTAGCTGTCAGCGTGCTAATATTAGCCACGTGCTACCGTCGTTAGCTCCGGCACTTGCAAACACGATACTGCACAGTATTATAACGTCAAAATGCTTGAGCTAAACTTACAGAAACATTTGGACAAAGTGCTTGTTTCACATGTCGACACGCGTTCGCTAGCAGATGGAATTGACGAGGAGGCACCTTCAAAGTCAATGGAGGGGGAGGATACTTGTCTGTATCAGTAAAAACCCAAACAAAAGACAGAAAATAGAGAAAAATGAAGTAATATTTAATTTTGTTTAAGAAAAAATCCAGTTAAATAAAAGTGACGTTTAGTCCTGAAATAAGTGAAGAACATGCACTTAAACACGGCCTCATCGTCTGAGGTTTTACATCCACCTTTTACAACCATAGTTTTAAAAACAATGATTTTCTTGAGCCAACGATACTTCCAGGTACAGAACACCTGGACTACCGCTGTGGAAAGTGGGCCTGATTGAAGATTTGTTGGGTTTTGGGAAGTTACTGTCCAAATATTGGTGGACGACAATGATCGATGATCAACAAACACTGATGTCTTGAATATTCCATTTTCTTGCCGGGAGCTTGAAGCGGTGGGGAAATAAGTAAATGAAAACAAGCTCTCGCTGCTCTCCGGGAGGACCTCTTCATAAATATCCTGCTTGTGACAGGAAGCCGCCTTCATTTTGAGAAACATCACCACAAGAGAATCACACACTTACTTGGACTATATTCCTATAGGTTCAAGTTTCAAAATGCTGAACGTGGCACTTTTTAAAAGCAGTGGGGAGGGGGGGGGGGGGGGTTGCTTTTGGCTAAAATTAGACATCAACAGTAAGAAACTAAAAGAAGATACCAGGCTGCTAGCTTCCTCCCACTCTCTGTCACATGGGGTCCGTCCTCTAGCTCGGCCCGGATGGACCAGCGGTCCCCTGATGGTTGTATCCTTTTCCCCCCCGAGGCCCGCCGTGTGCCGACGGGCAAAAGGGGGAGCGATGCACTAGCAGACGCTGGCCACAGTTGCTGTGCCTGGCACCGAGCGCCGCGTTGGCTCCGGCCAGACCCGAGTCTTCCAAGAGCTCTGTCTTTTCCGGCCGGCCTGAGCGCCCGCATGGGGCCTGGCATGCTGAGCGTGCGCTTGGCATCCCGGACAAACAACAGGAGGTGGAGGCATCCTCTCTCTCTCTCTCTCTCTCTCTCTCTCGCTCTCCTGATGATCTGCTCCAAGGACGATTTTCCTTCTCACAAAACTGGCTGCGGTTACGCACACACAACAGCAAGCAGCGTTATCAGACCTTCAGAAGGAACAGAATGAAACACAAACAGGGAACTGAGGGGAAAGGTTTCATGTGATTCATATTGTATAAAATGGCATCCAGGCTAATTAAGTTGCATTCCTGTGTGGATACAGACATATCCACATGCATTACGCCTCATGTCGTCTGACATCGTGTCCATGTTGTTATGAAACAACAGCGGTTGCTAGCGAGGGTTCGTGTTCCTCAGACTTGTTTCTGTCTAAGTTGACTGACGAGGTTTCTCCAGCACTAGACCTACCGTACGGATGCGTCGGTTCTTTACTCTGTTGGTAGAGCTTCCCACCACACAGCAGCTTCTGTTGGTAGTGCATCCCACCACACAGCAGCTTTTAGACATGCTTCTGTTCTTTGCTTAGCAGGCAGAAGTGTCACATTCACACAATACTGAAGCGTGATGAATTTGTTTTTCCTCCGTTGTGTGGGCGGGAATTATTTGTGCTCCGTCTCCGTTAGTAGAAACTCTGTATATATAATTAATTCAGTATGGAATTACAAGTGTTGTGTTTTGGAATTGATACGCGGTGATATATTCCAAATGTATTCTGAGTATCTGATGTGCAGAAACGTGGCAGCACTCAGACATTAGTGCAGAGCGCTGCAGCTTCACTGAACCTTCTAAATCAAAGTTCAAATGTTCTCGTAGTGCCACAGAGTCGCCTCGAGGTCAACAGAATCATTCAGCCGTAAACATCTTTGGTTTCATGTTTAAAACACTGAAGCTTTTTAACAACAAACTGAATAAATTGAAAAGATTTATTGAAAATAACCAATATTGTTGATATCTTGATCCCAAGATATTATCACCAACAACTTGAACTTTGACAAAAAAGTAAGAAAAACATCAATATAACAGATATTAGTCCAATCATCCACCACGTCTCCCATGTGTTTAACACCCTTACGTTGCATATTTCATGTTGTGATTAGTAGTCATGGGGCAACACTGAAGCAGTAATATTGTCCAGTCAACATGAACTTTGTACAACGTCTTGGCATGAAAGTCATTTTCAAAAAAATCTCTCATGCATAAATGTGAATAATGTTTCATATTTACACATAATAATCATAATTTAACAATTGCACAGGAAAGCTGGCAGGCTGTACGTGCCAAGAAAAGGTTCTGCAAATATTAAAAATCAACTATTTATTTTTCTACATTTCAACACAAGTTGCTTCACAAACCTGTGCAGCAACGAGCTCAATATTCAGAAACACAGTCAAACAAGCTAAAAGAATTGTTTGACAAACTTCCCGTGCAAACGCTGCCAAAGTGAAATCTAGACGAGCACAGACAGCTGTGTTGTTTCTGCAGCCGAGAGGTACGCAAGTTACCGACATCACTTCAGAACTCCTTCTACAACCGTCTCCGTGTGTTCCATCATCTCACAGTTAGAAAGTTAGGAGCTGCAGAAAAGGTCAAGAAGGAAGCAGCGATGTGATGAGAAACCCTCCAACCCTTCCTGTTTGTTATCAAAGAACACAACTCTTTCATTCCTATTCCATCTCCGTCGTTCATTTGTGCGTGTCAGCATTATCACATTGATCTCATACTGTGGCTAATGAGCTGGGAGCTGTTCTCTCCCAACACACCGACTGACCAACAGGGGATTTGAATCCCGACATCGTCCTTCAGGCGTCACGTGACCGACGGGGAGCGCCTCATCTCCATACCGGGCTGTGCGGATGGCTAGTTCCCTGACCGCCACCAGCTGATGAAAATACAGGAAACTGTATTCCAAAGCAGCGACCTTCGCGCAACCCCCATAATTCATGCTGTTTATGATGTAAATATTTCAGAGAGGTGAGACGACCCCACAGCATGGCAAAGGCCATTAATAATCATAAAAAATATGAACCGCCCTCTCAATGATTAATTGCATGCATTTTGCATAATGCTTTGTTTGCGGTGAGCTTTAAGCAATTTACCATCAGCCGACCAAACTGTCAAAGTGACCACGGCTGCTTCAAAGTAGCACGAGTCACTCCACAGCTGTCTCCACGGAGGCTCAGAGACGGAGACAACGAGACCCGCGTGTCCGAAGTATCGTTCACAACTCCGAGTGATTCCGAAAAAAATGTCGTCCAATATCTCCTAAAAGAAGTGCGAGCGTGCTCCCGCTGGAGATACGATGAGATGAACACGTATTGATCCGCGGCGGGGAGGTTGGGTCGCTGCAGCAGCACCAAGACAGAAATACGTTCAGATGAAGTGGAAGAAATAATAAGTGGTGTAAATATAAAAACTATGTCAGGTAGAGTGAGAGCGATGTGTTGAAGGTGTTAATAGTGTGATATCATAGTAACAGCACACGCAGCATGATAACACACTGATGTAATGGTACTCAACGTCTGTATTAATATAGAGACGTTATATGAATGTATGTATATATATATATATATATATATATGTATGTATAGCTGCACAGGGTGAATGATGAAGCTCTAGTGGATGGTATCTGTTTGTTGGACCCTCCCTGTATAATATATTATGTATATAAATACTGTATACTGGAATGCACCCTAAGATTCCATCAAGATATGTTTTCACTGACTCGAGTAATACTTCAGTATTCAATATTGACTTAAGAGCGAGATAAGAGCAAAAACAAATGTCTGCCAACGTTGGCCAAGTAAACCTGGCGTCTTGGCGTCTTCAACACGTCCCGCTGGCTCGACTGAGGACAGTTTGTCCACCGGATCGTTTATCTAACGGCTCCTTTCATGTCGTCTGCGATAAGTTTGTTCAATTTGAATGTAATTCTACTGCAAACTCGCCGAGTCAGGAAACGATTACGAGGTAGCCGACTTGATGTTCAGCCAAAAACTGTCAAGTTATATGTTCAGTGATTTTTAATTATGCATCATTTACAGTTGTGTTTATTTTGTACATGTTTTCATGCCAGCCCTGTCCCTTAAACACGTCATTTATATTTATATACTACTAGTCAGCTCAGGGATGACAAGAAAACATTTTGCATGGAGGGATTTTCAAAGTGGCAAATATATATATATATATATATATATGTATACGAATAAAGTATTTATGTACATGCATTTACTGTCAACATGTTTTATTTGTGTAGAAAACATCAAACCAACCATCTGATGTCCTTATTTAAATCAAATACAGTGTGTGCAGGGACGTATGCTATGCTAAGCTAGCAATGTTTCTCAGCAATTCAATTGAGTTAAATAAATGAATCAGTTAGACATTTAATTGACTATGTTTTTAACCAAAAGCCAGATCATTTAAGTTGACGTGACGTGTTACCTGAGGTTCGGGATGCTCACAGCCGTGTTCGGTGTTCTGGGCTGAAGTTTTCGCTAATCAGCAGTTTTGCGAGCAAGACGAAGGACCTTTTTCTTGAGTGTTGAGAAGCTGTAGCATTCATGGAACGGTACAAACAAACCGCTACGTTCACCGCTATAGAGCGCTGCAGGAATGAGGCCTAAGACCCGGTAGTGAGTCAGTGTTTTTGCACTTAAATATCCCAATGGTGAAGCTTCTCCAGAGAGGCGGTTACTAAGAATGAGACGACTAAACGTCCTCACTGGTTTCCCTTCACAGCCTCGTTGTGTTCACAGTGGCGCTCATGTGACCGTGGTGTTGTTCCTGGTGTGGATTTCACTTCCGCTGAATGTATTCACGCTTCAAAAAAACCCATAAAACTGGTGTTCACCTGTGAAGACTGTCTTGATGAACGAAACGTGTAAGAATCCACAATGTAATTGACGTATCTCGTCCTATATTTGGAGGGAAACACATGAACTTCCTAGTAAACAAGCACTGCCTTCACCTGTTGCAATATGTGCACACACGGCGGATTATGGCCTCTGCTGTCATGTAATCCAACTCAGCGACACACACTTACATCTGGTGGTAAAACCGCGGGATTGTTTTAAAGCCACAGAGACGAGTTGCTTCCCGAGCAGGAAGCAGGTATTCTGTCCGTGTGTGGACGCGGCTGAGCGGCTAACGCGCCAAAGCTCAGTCACTGTTTGTTTGTGTCCTTATGGCGAAGCCATCCCTCCAAGTTATCTCTGAGAAGAAGAAGATTGAACAGAGAGAAGCAACCTTCCAGTTTTTTTTAAAAATGGTCTGTGTTGCTTGATATCGCATGTGTGACCAATTAAAACACACAGCTGTTCCTTCCCCCATCTGTTTGAAGCCGCTCTGTATTATAGACGGTTGCGGTGTGCGGATGCGATGTGTCATTCTCACAATGAATCACCGGGCTCCTCATTTGTTCTCATCAGCCCAGTTGCTGTCTGATTTATCCTCATCCATCTCCCGTCCTCGTGTTCTTTTGTTGGGGGAATCTTAACTTGGACGATTAGACATCAGAACAAGTTTTTAGGGAGACAGATTTTCTGTTTTTACTGGAAATGTGATCTTCAATCTGAGATGAAGAACTAACTTCATCAGCACACTTGTTCAGTTAGAAACGGGCGTGTTGCTGCTGCAGCCTCATTACGTCAGGTGTGACTAGTAGCTAACGGTGGCTAATGCTAACACACCAGATAGACTCTGCACATGTTCTCGGTCGGCCGTGGATTGATGCTGTAATTAGGAGTCAGAATAAAAAAGGTGACTTGCTTTAAAGGTCGATGTGTAGCATTTAGGGGAATATCATATCAATAAGTGTGTTTTCTTTAGTGTGTAATCGCCTGAAGATATCACTGGCTCTTAAAAGGGCCATTCAGTCACCGAAGTTCTCCTCCAGCTTGTTACACAAGATCAATTTTACTTGGTGGCGACCTGCACCCTACGCTGAAACGATGAAATAAAGTCAGGTATTATACCAATAATGTAGCGGCTCCAGTACCAATTATGTAGAAAAAGAGTATCTTATTATTTAATTTAACTAGGAACGCGTCACGGTTATCAGTCCCTGTCGAGAGGCCCCTCGGAAACCCTGACGGCTGTTTCTCACTGTTGTATTCGACTTTTCACTCCTCTGAAAGTGTATAGAACGAGCACCGGTGACTATGCCAACAATCCTAACAATATATTGATAGGCTGACTGAGTCACCAGCGTGTTGGATCAAACACAGACAGACAAAACTAACCAAACAAAGGGCTCCTCTAGTGGAACATTGCAAGCGCTGGCAGTCAATAGTCTTATTTGATGTAGATCCCTGAGAGGCTGAACTAACCCACAGCCTGAGTGAAGATTGGCCCTGGATACAAACCACTGCCCCCCCCCCCCCCCCCCCCTTCTCTCTCTTTGGACAAAGACAATACATCTTGTGGCCTTGTGAAACAGGTGCTGGCAATTTAGCCAGACCAGCGAGACATAATGTTTGATTGGAGTGGAGCCGGATCAGATTGTCGCCTTCCAAGTGAGCCACAACCGGCTGACATTCTCACAGTATTTAATAAAAGCCACTCTTGATTAGTGAGGCCTTACCACAATCTTTTTATTTATTCTCGGTGGCAGAAAAGCATTAATTTACAGTAATTAATGAACAAGTGGTGGAGGGCCTGGGAACAGCTGCCTCCTCTGGGAGGCTGGAGGAAGGGACTCTTCCCTTTGCCCTGATTAGATGCACTCCATTTCCAAGCTCCCCGTGACACTTCCACTGTCTAATGATAGCTGCTGCTGCAGTGGTGCACCTCGGCTTCGTGTTGTACAACATGCTGGAAGGAGACGGAGCTGTTTTGGCTTCCTGATTGCTGGAGCTGTGCAACATATTCTGGTTTCTTTGGGAACGATTCAGTGCTCTGGTGTCCAGACTCACTGCTTTCTCACTACATGGACCATGAATCATAATCATGTTGTTCCAAAAACAGAACAGTGCAGAATACAGACCAATTTATGAATATTTAATACCTAAATCAGAGTCGTGCACCGGGTCAGGACCCCGCAGGTACCAGCCACGTAACATACAAAACTGTTGTGTAACGGCTGAAAAAATACATTTCTATGAATTCACAGGTATGAGCACAGGTAACAATGCACTACAAGCAGACGGGAAACACATACAGAAGTATGTTGTTGTTTATTTGGAGAAATTTGAAATCGAAGTCACTGAAATAAACTGTTTCCTTAGTTGTTCTTTCAAGACAGGAAGAAACCAGCTTAAACCAGGTTTTGGGTCCTCCGGTTCTGAAAAGTCTTAAAGCTGCATTCTCTCTAGTGTCCACCAGGGGGCGACTCCTCTGGTTGTATAGAAGTCTATGAGAAAATGACTCTACTTCTCTCTTGATTTATTACCTCAGTAAACATTGTAAACATGAGTTTATGATCTCAATCTCTAGTTTCAAGTCTTCTTCAATACAGCATGATGTTCATTTAGTACATTATGGTCCATTTAGAGTCAAACAGACCATAAAGCAGGGGATGCTTTAGGGCGGGGCTACACAGTGATTGACAGGTCTCTACCAGAGACCTGTCAACCTCTACGTCACTCCTCCTCACTCCAGATATGGTCAGTTCTGTTCATTGGTTGCAAAAAAACAAGATGGCGACGGCAAAAAGGGCAAACTTGAGACGACTGCTTCCACTTCTCATACACGGTCCATGATTGGAGATCATTTTGGGTGACGGGTCGGTTCCGGCACTGATCTTTGCCGGTGCACACGGGTGCAGGTTTGCAGAATTGGACCCATGCAGGACTCTGACCTGAATATCAATGTGCATGTTTTGCCCTGCAGCTACAGCTTTAAAATTAACATTCACAACAACTGATTGACATCAAAACTGAGATGAAAGTGTTAAAGAAAAACCACTAAAACAGAATCTGACTTCATGCAGCAGCTACGGCAGACGTGTTACGAGTCCGCTCGGACTCGTTCAAGTTGCCATCCATCTTCTAATGTGCCCATTCCAGCATTGAGATTCTCTTTTTATTACTTCAGTCATTTTGTTGTCTTCCAGAGCTTCCCTTCTCATATCCTCTGTCTTTTGCTGTCACTCGATTTTAGTCAGACGGATAAGCTGATCTCTTTTATCCACACTTGATCTTTTTCTCTTTTATCACCACGTCTTGATCCCCCCCCCCCCTACATCCCTCTTCCTTCCAGTTGGCTGGCTCGAGCTCTGCTTTATGAAAACAGTTTAGACTTGAAAGGGAAGGAGGTGGCGTTCAGCCCACAGGTCAGACGTTCTTTCGTATCTTGTCCGTCACCGTGAAAGCCGTCGGCGCTCGGCGTCCCATCAGCTCCTAATTGTCTGCTTGCTTCTTATAGATCCCGTCTGAAGTCCTGCACTTAAATTTAGACTTGCTTACGTGCCAAAAAGTTTTTCCTCCCACAGGGAAGTGGTGATTAAGTGAGGAAACGTTCTAGTTTAGTCGGGTGGAAGTCACTGTTTCACTGTTGACATAGTTATTTCCATTATCAATAAATATGATACATAATGTCTATAAGAATAATTTATTCCATTTAATTGCATTGTTATTTTCCCATTCTTGTACTTCACATGAATACAAAACTGCAATCTCTAGTAATAAACGTCCCGTGATTAAAATCAGAGAGAAGAAATCGTATTAATTTCAATCTGCCAATAACTTTCAGCTCCAACTTTTGAACAGAAGAGCTTTAAAACACATGCTGGACGACTCGTCGTGAACGTTACTCACGAGCTTATTCGCTTTACATTTCCACTTCCTCTGTGACTTGGAGCCCTGTTGTCCAAAAACTAAAAACTCATCAATGAGCCACACATTTACACTGGCTGACGAGTTCCTTCATAACCATGAACACACACACACACACACACACACACTGTAGTTTATTTTGACTCCATCCCAGACGCTGCTGCCAGTTCTACTCACCAAAACACCAAATGTGTTCTAATCAGCTGCTTAAAATAGTCCCAACAAATGCTCCGTTTCCTCCCGTTTGAGTAACAGAACGAGCTGTACCCGTAGTTGGTTGGTTGAAGTCTTCAGTGGGAGTCAATGGGCTGTAGGCTGAGACGGGGGGGGGGGGGGGGGGGGGTTGTTGGTTTTGTTTTTTTTATCAAATTTATTGGCAAAAACAAAAATGTAGATTCTTAACAAACATGTTCAGGCAACAATCTGTCTTTTGGCTACTTTCATAACTAACACATGAAGTTATGTTCCCTAATTTATAATTATTATGTCCGTCCATTGAGTTTTATTAATTTTGCAAACTTTGAGCAACAATTTAAAAAATGGAGAAATTAACCATTTGATTCACATATTTACAACTGACAAGAAACACTAGATGAACCAGATCTAACCAGCACTCACACTCTTTTTTTTGGGGGGGGGGGGTATGTTTTGATTATTATCTCGGTAGGAAACATGAAATCATGCAGAAGCAATAAAAAGAACCTCTTGAGTTCTTGCTACGCTCTGACTGACGCAACACAATCCAGAAAAACGTAAAATCGTTTCTGAAAACTCGGCCACCGGTGAACCTGTTTCACATTAGCAGAACTTTCCTTCCATATCATACCTGGTGATTTAGTATTTATACCATCATAACACTTCATTATGAGAACGAAGACGGAGCAGCTGGTCCAATCTTCACCTGAGACAGTCAACAGTCACTCGACAGCATCACGATTCATTAGTATTTGTAGACACACGTGTCGCCGTGCTATGTGCACGTTTTAAGATATTACATTTCATAGTATGCCAGCGATTAGATTGTATGCATGATCAACTTCTGATGGTGTCACGTTGGAAATGGACAGCATATTTTATTCAACCTTCTGTTCTAATTTGTTTGAATGTATGAATAATGAGGAGAGCCGAGCGGCTGTCTGTTGAACCTTGTATTTATGGGCCCGATGCATTAGAAAGTGAAATTCCTGAATGATAGAGAAACCCATTAAAGTAGTAATAAAATTGCAAATGTCTCCCTTCTCTGTTTTCGTGCCTTTCGATACGGGCAGCGGGAAACACGTTGCTCTCACCAACTGTGTGCGACTCCCCGGCGAACAGAACACATACATAGCAATATGATACAGAACACATTTCCCAATCCAATTCCTCCCGCTGCGTCGGCGAGACACTCGGTGAGATGCATCTTTTTCAATTACGCCGAGAGAGGACACGCATTCCTTTAAGCCTGGAGGGAGAAGGGAGGTTTTAAAGGACAGGTCTCATCCCCAGATCTCCGCCTGCATTAAAATGTTTTGGTGCCGTTGGATATTAAAGGAGAATCTGCCGGATTAATCGGCGAGAGGCCCCGCCGAGGAATCGCCGTCCGGAGACACGCACTTACCTACAGGAAGACTGCTGTGATAACAGATAAAAGATGAAGAAACACATCAGTAAAGCTGTGGTGTAGAGAATCATTTGTTCAAGGATAATTCAGCTTTATTACAATCTTTATAGCATTTATACATTAATTCTAGTCGTATTGAAAGTAGAAAGGCAACTAATCCTACGAGCTAAATTACAAGATATGTCACTTTTCCATTGCCTCCCAAAATGAACCGTGACTTTCTGATTTGCACTGCGATGGTTATGATTTGGGAAGGTTTTTGCACAGTGAACGGCAGTCTGAAGAGTCAAAGTCACGCACGCTTTGGTGACCCATCCGTCCACAGGTTTTTAACCTTTGTTCCCCAAAGTCGAGACTCACACGGCCGCTGAAGATCCTCGTCAAGAAGACGTACACGTAGGTCACTTCAAGACGATGACGAACGATGTCCTGTCTCTCGTTAGACAGCGTCGGGAACATGGCCACATTGAGACAAAGACGTCCAATGTGTCAAGACACGTCAGCAGTCAATCAGACTGTAAATAAATCAATAGTTTTGTAACATTGACACTTTATTTGGGAGGCAAGCTGCAAGTGAGCCATCCCAATTGTTTGGTTATCAGGTGATTAAAGACAGGCGGCAACCTTAAGGGCTGAACAGTGAAGCCAAAGCTTCATGTGTTAAAGCTGCATTCTCTCTAGTGTCCACCAGGGGGC
This sequence comes from Leptoclinus maculatus, assembly GCA_032191485.1. NCBI lineage: Eukaryota > Metazoa > Chordata > Actinopteri > Perciformes > Stichaeidae > Leptoclinus > Leptoclinus maculatus. The sequence goes on from JAVDOI010000318.1 coordinate 29,176, forward strand.
GACTCCTCTGGTTCTATAGAAGTCTATGAGAAAATGACTCTACTTCTCTCTTGATTTATTACCTCAGTAAACATTGTAAACATGAGTTTATGGTCTCAATCTCTAGTTTCAAGTCTTCTTCAATACAGCATGATGTTCATTTAGTACATTATGGTCCATTTAGAGTCAAACAGACCATAAAGCAGGGGATGCTTTAGGGGCGGGGCTACACTGTGATTGACAGGTCTCTACCACGGCATGGAAGTTAATTGTAACATTTTGGACGCCTAAACATGATTCGGCGTTCTGTTGTATTTAGCTCCACTTCTGGTCTGCAAAAAACAATATTGCTACAAAAAAACAAAATAGTTTTCGTCTTCCAGCTCAGTGTGTTTTCAGTTCATGAAGGTTAATTGTAATTGTAATCTGTAGCGGATGTTTACATCAGACAGTTTGGGTAAAGATTGTAGTTTTCTCCTAACCTAACCTGGAAGTTTCTTTATAACCTGAATATCTGGTTTTAACTCTTACAAACCCATTTGTATGTAGTTCCCCCAAGTTATCTGGGATATGTACCTCCGGGGCGTTCATGGGTCTGCCCTTGGGTCTTCTCCCAGTTGGATGTGCCCAGAATACCTTCACAGGGTGGCGTCCAGGAGGCATCCTAATCAGACGCTCCAAACACCTCAGTCGGCTCCTTTCGATGCATAGGAGCACTCCGTTAGAGCGCCATCCGGTTATCTGAGCCTATCTGACTCCAGCCAGCCAGTAAAAGAAACAGATTGTGGCCACTTGGTCGTACGATATCAATGTTTTAGTCATTACCCAAAACTCATGGCTTAGGTAAGGAGATGGACGAATGCACAATGTGCTTTTCTTTTACCAACATGAATAATGGCCAAAACTATGAAAATTACCGCGAGACTGTGATCAATCTTTAATAAAACAGCAGGGAGCACCTGAAGGTGTGAGCAAAGATCCACAAGTCACCCACTAATGGCGGCGTCCAGCTGCAGTGTGATGGACCGGGAGCTGTGCCGTTAAAGGTTACGGTAGCGTATAGTGCGCCTCCAGCAGACCCCCCCCCCCCTTTCGCACCGCACTATAATCAGTTGAGTGTGTTCACGGCGTTTGGTGTGTGATCACTCAAAAGTCCTATTGTGAATGGGGATTGCAAAACACCAGGGCGCTTATGAGTAATGGACAGAGAGGGGTCCCTGTTCCCGAACCCACCTTCTCCATCACAGGCAGCAACTGCCCTGCAGGCAGGCACAGAGGGAGGGTGGGTGAGCCATGCCAGCGGGGGGGGGGGGGCGGGTATAGGCCTGCGAGCGTTTGATGCTCGCCCCACCTACCTGTGATTCACAGCTGGTCATTTGTTGTTTCCTGTATGTAGCGCGCCGTGAGCGCTGCGGCGGCCCGTTCTGATCACCTTAAACGTGGGCGGGCGGGGGGGAGGGGGGGAATTCACACCAGCAACAAGCCAGTCACATCCTCAGCTCCTAATCAGGGAGCCAGGCCGCGTCCCTCCTCCCCCGGCCTCCCTCCCCCTCCTATACTCCCCCCTGACCGACCAGAGGAAGGGAATTACATTTCCCATGGGTGGCCTGGCGCTGGGAAACAAGCCCCCACTGGCCTTGTGTATGGGGGGGGGGGTGTAAGATGAAGATAGCCTGTGGGATAGATTGAAAAAGTGACAAAATCTTCCCCAAATCAGAGAGGTGACCTAGCCCAGATTGTTTGGCAGATTAAAAGTCAAAGTTTGTGATACTTTTCATTTGTCAGGCTACAGTGATTGATTTGTGCTCTAAACCCCTTTTAAGTGCAGCGGCATCGCGGCGGTCGCTGGGGGGCCGTGTCGCTCCCGATGACATTAGGAACACTGAGGTAGAGATATAGAGAGGCTCATACCTCCCGTCTACACACCACGGTTACTCGCTCCGCACTAATATCTAGTGAAATGAATGGCGAGAGGATTCAGTTGACGAATCGACAGAAAACACAAACGCGTTTCATCAAACGTTCACAGGTCACAGCTGCTCAACGACGAAGAGTTGCTTTTTTTTAATTGGTTGGACAAAACAAGGAATTTGAAGACGTCAATTTAGCCGAAACTTAATGGTAATTTTCACTTTTTAATGTTGTCTTCAGCTTGGCTTTATCCAAGGACTACATATGTACATTAAAGTAATTATCCTTCATTTAGTTCCATATTTGTTCCATATTGTTTTGACACCTTCAACATCAACTGCTTTAAAAGCCTGCATCAGTAAAGAACTTTAGTTTTGAGCGTCGCTCTGAGTTGGTGCCGTAACATTGACACCGCTCCTCTCTATCAACAGCTTTATCTAAATCATGTTATTCCACTAAATCTTTTGTGAAGGCTCCATAAAGAGTCCGTCATTTAAATAGGCGCCGGATGCCTCTTGCTCCATTCTCTGACCCCGTGAAGGTCACTGTCAGTCTTTGTAGTAAAACTTTATGAGATGAAAGAATCCCCAACTGAGTGGAGACCTTGGTCTGTAATTGCTTGATACCCTTCTGCTTAATACGAGAGAGAGGGAGGGAGGGGGAGGGGGGGTGCGGAGCGGAGGCTCAGTCGGCGAGAGAGTCTCATCTGTGATATTCACAGATGAGATTGAGTGACTTGGAGTTGAATATTCCGGATGATTCAGCTGGACGCCGCGACCGGGCTCATCCTCTATTGTTGTTTCCTCTGTCGCCACAGATGGGATGAGAGTGTGTGTGGGGGGGGGGGCTTTTGTTGTCTCCGTGCTCATCGCTGCTCTGTTCTTTATGATCCCGATGTCCCCGGTCTATTCTACACACAACCGCTGATTGTCTGTGCAAACAACACCCTCCCCCCCCTCCTCCCAAGTGATCACTTTCATTGAACCGTGGACACTGTATGAAAATATGTACTCCGGCATTCATGCCGAGGGAAAGGGCAGCCGTCAACAATACCTGTTTGCCTTCTTCAATACGCAGTGCACATCAAAAGACAAGGCGGGGGGCGGGGGGGGGGGGGGGGGGGGGCATAAAAAGAATGCGGCGGACTTGCCAAGGACTTCACAGTGATTCCACTTTCTGTGTCTTTTTGTTTTGTGTCCTCTTCATAAAGAATAACAATGGCTGATTGTCTCTCGTCCCTCGCTGGGAGCCGGGCGGGACCATCAGAGGAAGAGTAATAGGACGCACAGGTTCGAGGCATATGCTGGCGCAGACATGGCCCCTAAACTTCCTCTCCATCATTGTCTCCATTTACCCACCGCTGAGGCACATCTGGGTCCAGGTGGCATCCGAACATGTTGTCAGCATGTTGCGGTAGCTGCCTTAATGGCTTCAGTCATTCTAACTGACAAGATGGGGAAACAGACATGGCAGAGTCTCACTCGGCCTCTTTATCTTGTGTTTACCCTCCACTGTTCCATTGATAACAAAGAGCCTCCGCACCGGCCCCCGACTCGGCCGGCCAGGTTAGAGTCCTCTGGGTTTTCATGAAACAGATCAAATAGAGCAGCTCTGCAGCGGTGGACTCGTGTAAACACACACGGCTGAGAATTAACAGAAAGTGAGACTGAATGAGATCTTTTTTTGGCTCCTGACTACGACGGCTTACGATGCGAGAGCTAACCAATCGGTAGTGACTGACGTGTCCGTTTAACGTCAGTCGGTCTGACGCTGAAGCTGCCGTAGACGTAGCTATGAGCAGTTAGCTCAACGTGAAGAGCGAAGCAGATCCGAGAGCTCTTACAACAACTTGTATCTTCTGCGTTTAAGTTTCTTGGAAATAAGTCATTCAGCGTGAAAAGAAAGAAAAAAACCTAATTGACTAATTAAATAAAGCTCAGTCGACTGAGACCAACACGAAAGATTAGTCTTCAAACCGACTAACGAGGGGCGACCCTCATTATTTGTATTACTGGAGAGTTCACAGATGTTGCTGACAGATTGTTTTACTGCATCGAAGCAACGATCAATTCAGTTTGATTCAATTCAGCCTCGACGTAATGCGGTCGCATCCACTGGAGTTCTGCTGACGGTTTAATGAAGGAATGTTTCTGTATGAACCAGAACAGGACATAACCAATGTTCACCTTCTCCTTTAGGGCTTTTATTGTGAAAGGTAAGAAAAGAAGGGTCTGGTCTGCGCTGTTGTTTATTATATATATTATATATAAGTATAGGAGAAACCGGTTCTCCACAACGTGATTGGTCGATGCCTTTATTTGAAAGCTCAGAAGAATTATTGTTAGAATAAAAAAGACCTCTTTACAAAAAACAGTGTTGCTTTTTTGCTGCGTAATATTTGTGTTTAAAAAGTGTATTTAGGCGTCATATTAATGACACACAGAACCAAACCCGGTCCCCGGTGTGTGGAGGCTTTTAGAGGTGTGGATCCTGGTTAAGATGTGTCTCTCGCCTCTGAAACCGACAACTTAACCCTGAAATTCTTCAGCCGCCATCTTGGCGGAGGATTTATTTATTGTTAGAAATCATCTTCATGACCTCGATGTACACGGAGGTAACGGAGGTAACGGGTATTTAAAGATTAACAGTGGAGCCATTTGATCTTATACAACATGAATAATACCCACAATGCTTTTCAGGATCTTCAGGAAGGCCGGTGCACTTGTTTTGCTTTGGCAGCCTGCTGAAGCGTTCAGCAGCTGTATTTGTTCAGAACGCAGCAGCTGTTAGAAGCCGAGCCAAAAAAAGTGGAGTTTCTTGTAATTGCATGCTGCAGGATAAATGCACAACTGTGTTGATGTATATTCAGCATTCATGAATGTGTAAACCTCATCAGCTCCTGATACACCTTCACTTTGTCTCCACACACACACACACACACACACACAGGTTAATACCTGAAACAATTCTAAAATAAAGGATAAACGTTAGCTTTGGATGAATCGTAATGAGCTGAACTCCAAGATCAGCTCAAGGATTTTTAATTGACAGCACAGTCAGCTTGTTGCACACACACACACACACATCAAATAAATTGGCTGTTTTGTGTTGAGAGCTTCCAGTTTAGTCCTTAAAACAGTTTATTAGTTAAAACAAGAAGTCAGAGATTAGTGTTTGTTTGCGACGGCGTGCTGAGGCGTGCTGACCCAGAGGAGTTGAGGATATTATCTGGATACAGGAGGGACTGCAGACCACCATAAGTTACCGTGAGACGTGCACTTATGTTTAATTAACGCAGGGTTCGAGAACCGCTGGCTTCGTCCGGTACAGAGGCGAACAGACGGAAGCTCCTTTAATTGGGAACGAGGGGAGGAAAAGAAACAATTGCGCTGAGTGCATGGGTGGTGCATTAAGGTCAACATGTTTCATAGAAATCTCCACTCTTCTCTCTGGTACAGCGTGATTAACTCTGTCACAGCTTCATTCTCTGTTTTCGTGCGACAAGATAATGAGTTGAGAGTTGAAGCTATAATTCCTATATTTTTCATTTATGCCTCAGTTGGTAATAAGGTGTTTTTACAATGTTTTATTGCTGGAATTAAATCTTTGATGTTTGATTAAATATCCTCTTCCTTGTGAACTACTTAGTCCACTCTAAAGGTCTTTACACCGTTGTATTAATGCGATTCATTCCCACATCAATATATATATATATATATATATATATATATCTTTAAACTGTATTTTATACAAATGTTTCGAAGAAATGCATCAACCAATCAAGTTGTATATTAAAAAAACAAAACTTTATTCCTCCTTTCAACCTTGACAAAAGTAGCAAAGACCAGATCCACTGTTTCCTGTCTTACCCTTCACAATAAAAGCTTGGTAGGAATAGTTCCAGACGAAACGTTTTCTCACGGAAAATCAACATTTTGGCGCTGAAAACACACGAGAGCAGCAGCCAATCAGTGAACAGAGTCCTCCGACTCCTGTGACACGTTGACCGATGTTACAAAGAATTTATTCCCCAAAATAATAATAATTAACAATAATCAATCATGCACCAAACAAAGTTTTTACTGTGAATTATCACAACATCGAAATACCGTTTATGCAAAAAAATCATATTTTCATTCTTAAATACGAGTTATTTTGTAGCAATAATAGAACAACATCAGTATTCATGTGTTCCCGGAGGTCAGCTGGTGTAAATGTGAAATGAAGAGACGGCTCAGCCTCCTTTTTATATGAATTTTGGTAAAAGAATTGTGACCCAAAGAATTGCAGATTAAGTGAAGACGTGCGGCCCCTGTGCGGCCCGTGTTTTAACTTGTCATCTCTGATTTACTCTCGCAGATGGAATATTAAGTGCGTTCTTTTAAACACAAGAGGGGGAGAATGTAGAGAAAGGGAATTAATCCGCTTGGCTTTATTTTGATAATGTTTGAGAGCTACGCCTGCCCAAATCCATCAGCAGAGCTGCTCTACTTTCTCTTCCACAGACGAGCCAATTCTTAATCCCAATTCATCTAATTGTACCTCAGAGTGCTAATAAATATTGTTATGAATTATTCAGGCTGTGAGTGGGCTGATGACACAGAAACGGATGCAGTGAGTAGAATTCAAAGCACTTCAAATTGGAAATGGGGGAAAGTGCACTAAATTCTCTCCGAATTTGAATTAATGAAAGTTACATGGAAAATGAATAGTGCAGGAAGGTTCTCCACACGATTATTGTACTAATGGGGATGTTAGTGCAACTGTCCGAGGCAGAAACACTGCTGGTTCATAGAATGCGAGCTGATATAAAAGGTAAGTGCCATTAAAACATCATGCTGTCAGTGATAATAAACAGCCCTGTATTAATAACCCTATTGCTCTCCTCGACTACACTACAGCTAAATGACGTTGCCTGAACTCGGCGTTCCACCCGGGCGCTCGTGTCACAGAGAAACGGCTCAATAATCTGTTCACGACACACCTGACGGTCCGCTTTTTGTGCTGCTTTTTAATGCATTCATCTCCTAATTTGCCGCCGAGATACTGTACGTCTTCAAATGTCATCCATGTCCTGCACAGCTGGGTTTTCCTCTTTTTTTTTTTTTTTTACAACTTGCTTCACGGCTGCAGGTCCACAGGGAGCAACCGGGGATTAGGCTCCGTGGCAGCATCGCGCCGAGCCCTGTCTCGTCGCGGTGCTGTTCCACTACTGAGCTCCACTAATGGCCACTGCTCAGACCGGGCCTCATTAAGGCAAACTGACACCGGGAAACGGGCGCTCGCAGTAGGCGTGATTAGATTAAAAGTTCAGACAAGCCCCCTTGGTCTGTGTAATTTGTGGGGCTCCGGTGATACACAAATAAACAAAATGCAAGAGCACTTTAGAAACAGCCCCCTTAATTAGCTCATTGAGAGTTGGGTAAGCAATATCAACACCGTGGCCTTGGGGCTCTGGAAGTAGCTGCTGGAATAAAGGGGGGGGGGGGGGGGGGGGGGCAGAGGAATTATTCACTGTACGGTCATGTTTGTATGAGCATTAGTTTTCGGCAGCGGAAGCAGGCGGGAGGTCATTGAAAGCAGCAGCTCAGGTCCAAGCTGCTGATTCGGGGCTGGAATTAAAATGTTGCACAGCTGTTTGGCCGCTCTCTGTACCTTGACTAATGAGTTGTGGAACCGGCTGAATATCTCGCCAGTCGGTGACATCCTCACTCCGACCAGTCAACTGTATCAAAGTGGGGTTTTTTTCGGACTAAAATACCACCTGCCCCGCTCAGCTGTTGCTACCAAACAGCTGCCTCCCCCGGGCACGTGGACTTAACTTTTCATCAGCCCGCCGGATCACACGGCCTTCTTCATACTCCACACCGGACACGGGCGCACTCCTCACGCAATGACCAATGAGCAGAATGTTTCAAGCAGCGAATCCTCTGTAGCCAACAGCTTCGGAACACCGCGATGTGAGACTTTGTGTTGACTTTGATGAACTTATTACCGGTCACAGCAGCGCCGTTGGTAAAGTTTAACTGCCACAGACGAGGTTTGAGTTCTTTCAATTTCTTTATTACGCTAAAGAAACTCTTTTTTAAAAGTCGAGTTTCTGTCTGATGAGTTTGTTTTATCCTTTAATTGATAATTGGTATGCAGTGACAGGAAGTCTCACATTGTGTTTGACGGAATATGTTGGAGCTGTCTGTTGAATCTCATCACTCTCTGAATACTAAACCAAAAAACTAAAAACCTGCAGCTCAAACTGGAGCAGATGAGAAAACAGCTGTCAGCACTGTTCCTGATTGTCCATTGAGATTAGTGGGTGCTCATCCAAGATATGGTCTTAGGAGGAAACCAAAATATCATGACAACCCTGCTCCTACAAATGACATTTGAATAGTTTTGTCCAATCTGACTTAAGTTTTCACTTCTTTCTTTCCAGTCCAGGAAATGTTTTTTTGGTTTTTATATCCCAGAGAAATCAAAGGGTTCAAACACAAGACAACAACCATCTTTATGAACCTTAACCAAGTGCTTTATCAGCCTAAAGATGATCATAAATACATAAATCATGCTTTAGTTACTTCGTGTGAAATAACAAAAACATTGACAGTCAAATGTTTTGCATTCACTTCACTTGTTTTGTGATTTTGGAGCTTATGTGAACAAGAGACATAATTATGACGCCATCGCATGTATCACAGATTTAAACTGGTAGTGTATGAACATCATGTTGTTTTATGGAATCTGCTGAAAGAAGAGGCTGTTTTCAACACATTTACATCTTTTCTGTGTGAAGAATCGGATCCGGCGAATCGATAAGTTCAGGAACTGAGGCGCACAATCAAAACCAAGACTCGCAACAACAGGCGGATAACAGGAGCGCACGAAGGCCATCGCACAATGCAAAAAGGGAATCTGTAGAATGAAGATAGCCGCACCATTGAGCACACGGCGTGCAGCTGTTGTGCAGCTTGTGGCTACTGAGGAAGGAACAAAACAACACAAACCAAAAAAAGAAAGAACCTTGAAACCTTGACTGTCAGCGGCGGCCTGTAGAAGTCAGACGCCCGTCCAATTAACCGTGAGCGGTGCCAGCGGTGATTGGACCCGTCTGCCGGTCTGAGGCGGTTTATGAGCGACGTTGTGTTGCCAGGTTGCTGGTAATTGATGACAGTGAGCAAAAAAAAACGAGCATAAAAAAAGTTTATCATCATCGTCGTCTGAGCACATCGTCTCTTTTTTCCTGCAGCATCTGTACTTATTTAACACTTTTGATAAAGTATGGTAATATTTATATTTCTTCTGTTGGGAGCACCATCAGTAAACATTATTATAGACGCAGCGTGATAGCTAATCTGATTGATGGATCATGCATGAGTAATGGTGACACATAAATGATGGATAGTGTTAATATCTTTGAAAACATTCCCCCCCCCCCCCCTTCTAAAAAAGACAGCAGCAGGCAGCAGCACTCCTATACTTATTTTCCATCCACCAGTTAACTTCCATTTATCATCACATTTGTCAAAATATGTTCACTAGATGCATTTTTTTACTTCTTTTCTCCGTCTCCTCGGTCGATGACGTTTCCTCAGTGCTGATTCGCTGCCGTTAGGTAATCAGATTTCAGCAATTTATTGCAAACCTTTAACATTCAGGCTTTAAAATTGTCATTTCAGGCCAGCTGTCAGTGGGAAGGCAGTTCAAGCACTGCTGCCAGGATGTTGGTCTGTGTGTGTGTGTGTGTGTGTGTGTGTGTGTGTGTGTGTGTGTGTGTGTGTGTGTGTGTGTGTGTGTGTCATGGCTGCACCACTGCAATATATTTAATAGGCACATGTCAGGTGATGCAGGAAGTTGGTGCATTATTTTAATAGGAGATCTTTCTGTCTTCTTACTGGCTCAAATGGTCAGTGAACTTCTTCACTGGTGCATTTTAAACACCAGCCAACAGACACACAGCATGAAACTCATCAATATGAGACGATGTGTAGGGCCGTGCTCAATATTTCTCATCTCCGAAGCTTCATTCATTTAGTTTGGTTGTTATTTGGTTCTTTTGGCCCGTTGGCTGATCTTCTGAGAGGCCATCTTCTGTAAGCACACAATCATTTATATGCAATTCAGTACGTAACGAAATACAAAGTCTGAACCAACGTTTGAATGCTGCTCAGTCTATTCATCGTCCAAAAGTCGACATTTATTGAAAAAAAAAAAAATATGCAATTATTTTCAAAATCCCAAACATGTTTTAATCTTAACAAAAAATGATTCTTCATTCCAAATTTGTTGGCGTTTAGTCTTTCAAATACGACATTCTCACCGCCGAGGCTTTAGCCAGCAGAGAGACGTGCAATGAAAGTCGTCATTAAGCACAAAATCAACGGATTCCCTCATTCAGCAGCATTATTAACAGTTATGAACGATAGGAAACAGCAAAACAACCAAAACAGAGGTACGCACAGTATGTACAGAGCCAGCTGCTCTTTAATATATATGGTTTCAAACACTGGAGGCAACACAAGCTCCCATTCACATCAACGTAGCAGGAACATTGCCACCGTTGAAGCAGGATAACTTGCAGATAAAGAAAGCCTCACTGAGGTGATGAAATGAAATGAAGAGCACGGAGAAGGTCTCATGTCTCCGTTAGCTGCTAGAGAGGAATTGAATTGGAAATGAACTACTTCCTTGTGCACAACTATAACGGCAACGGGAGAAAGCAACCGTCCAACCACAGTCGGGAGTCTAAATTGCATGCTTAACATAAACGTAAGTGAAACTCGTGAGAGGAACGACAGGAGCCGGCTGCTCTGAGTCTTTTGTTGTGATGTATTGTGCAACAGTGCAATGTGAAATTCTGCACCGCACACTTGGACGGAGAGTTCAAGTGTACTCACACCAAATTTAGTTTCGGAGGCTTTTTCCACTCGACGAGCACAACGAACGGAAGGAATATACATCACGAAGCTGCAGTGATTGCATTATTACATCCGGACGTAGTGAAAAATGACTACGAAATCAAGTGTGGTTATGAGTTTATGAATGAGGAGTAAGGGAAGCACACAGCAACAGAGTGCACCGAGACACAAAGTGAATGCAGAACATCTTCCACATGAAAACTGTACCGACGCTCTGATTATTTGCACAGAATATCAGCTGCGGCAACCTCATCGGGCCTCAAAGCCAAGTTGATCCCTGGTGGAAGCGGAGCTGCTTCTGCTGCCAGGAAACGCCCCCTAAATAACAACATTATGTAACTCGTGAGTCATTCTTTAAACCAAGACTTTCTCTCAATAAAAAAAAGCAACTTCTCGGTCAAAATACGTCGAGTCAAGCTCAACAATTCTGCGGGTTGGATCTATTGTGAACCAAACCGAACGCAGTCGGCAGAGCAGTGAACTCGACGCATCTCGGAAGATCAACATGGCTTCTACTGTTGCCAGGCAACACAATATGAAGACTGCGGTGTGTGAATTTAATCCTTTCATTTCTAATTCTTCCAAAATGTGTCAGGACAGGAGCCAGAAAGTAGAATTTTTATTGGCTTCTGTCGAAACTCAAAAATATTTTTGAGCACCGACTAAAATGAGTCGTCAGCATTAAAATAATAAAACCTGTCAAAACACTTATAGTTGGCATTAAATACTCCCGTTCTGAGCTCAGATAGTTCCTAGCGTTAATCGTTGTAGTGCATATTAAGGGTTGTGTTTCTGTTGGTGGAGGTTCTTGTAGAGCTGCGTGTGTAGAGTTACATTCATTCAAAGCTTTTAGAGAATAAATGGTCATTTTCCTCAGAGTCAAATATTGGAAAAAGGGGATTTTGGTATCACATTGACACATATATTGAGCATATATGGAGTGTGACGATGCAAAGTTTTCAGAGTCGCTCAAGGGTTTGAGAAATATAAGAAAATACCAAAAAATAGAGAAAGAAAAGCCTGACACACAAGTCAGGGCCACTTTCTATTCCTTTCAGATTCCTGCCTCCTGCCACCCACAGAGCTAAAGCAAGGGGCCAAGTCAAGCTCACTTCTACTATATATATATGTGTGTGTGTGTGTGGTGGGGGGGTCACAGGGAGCTGGTCTAAAGGCCGGCCCCCCGAGCCACGCAGGACGCCGCGGTCGCCTCCACTCCGCTCTGCCCACCAAACACAACCCGGAGAGCGAGCAAACAAGCCTCAAAGTGATATTATACAACACATACACATAGTGTATTTGCACATGGGGCGCTCTGTTTACACTGTGGACATATACAGTATACAAATATATACACACAAACACACACACACACACACTCGTCTCAGGAAGCACCGAGTAGGAGGACAGGCCCGGTTTCTCATCTCTTCCCCTCTTCCTGTCACTGTGTGGTGGATTCAGGCCTCATTGTTGTGGCACAAAGGGCCTCCTACTCGCCCGGAGGCCGACTCCTACAGACCGCCGTTACCCGGCCGGTTCCCTCCCACCAGGATCCCGGTCTGAATCACCGACTCTCGCCGAGGCTTTTTCCCACAGTGTCAGTCGGTTGACGGAGCTAAACCCAGCTAATGGGTAACGCAGAGGTCACTGTCATTTCTTCTTCTTTCTTGTGTCAGAACGTTGCATTACTCCTACTGAGTTTGGTATTCTTCTGGCAGGTAGTAGCCTTACTTTCCTTCCTTCCTTCCTGCCCCCTTGTGCTCTACTTCCTCAAAAGCGATTCCTTTTTTCTACCTGCAAAAATAATCCTTCGGGCAAAAAAGAAAAGCGTCTCGCTGACAGGAATGCTCCATATGGAGGTAAAGTTTAATGTGCAGAGCCTAATAACCACCACTTTCACTGAGAGCATTCCACTCAGTGAACTTCAATGCCAAAGACATGAGACTGCTTCATTACAACTTCTCTCTTTCTACATCTCCATCTGGCTAAAAGAGCTTTTTTACGTTAGCTTCTTGGCTCAACTAATGAGATTATTTCTTAGCCTTGTTCTGACCTCTGAACTCTGTCTGCCTTCCTCAGATACTCAGGTTCGGTGTGCTCGTAGGACTTTTCTCACACTCTTTCCCAAAATGGCGGCAAACGTGTGCAGCTACTCAGACAAACGGGACGAATAATGAAGGGAAATGAAAGATCGTTTCTCCTTTTTACCTCCAAGAACGAGACACTCAATTCAATGAGGAGACGTTCAAGGAAGAGTGTGTGTGTGTGTGTGTGTGTGTGTGTCAGGGACCGTTCAAGGGAGATAAATTAACATCAGTCACTGGCCAACTACAAGGAACCTCCGTCACTGAACTCCCATTGATGCCTATTTGATTTTAATAAAGCATCTTTGTTATCAGAAACCTTTCGCTCTCTCTCTGTTACGTTTCGTTTAATTGTCAGGATGTGTTGCTAATCACCCGATCTTATACACGCCTTCATGAATCTAAACCTGCACTTCTCTAACAGTGTCACGATGACCTCATACCCTTCCTTCTTTCTCTCTCTTGGCCAAATAAAGGAAACACGTTTAAAGATACAAAACAAAAACTCTTTTTTTCTTTGCACAGTGATGTAGCAGGAAGTGCAGATTGATTCAAATATCAGAAAATAGTACGACTGTTGCCATGACAATCAACTTCCAAATCAGTATCCGAACGCACAGTTTGTTGTTTCTGTAATAAAGTCTGTGCATTAATCCAGATATCCCATGAAATAAGGAGCAGTGACCTCACGTTGTTCATTACGTTTCTGATATTTACAGCGTTGTTTGTTGTGTGTGCGCTCTTATTCCACGTGTTGACATACGTTCTGTTTATTAGTCACTCTTAGTTTCTTCAGGCCATCGCTGTGGTTTTATTGCACATGTTGTGTCCGTTCTTATCTCCAGAGAAATAAGAACGTCCTTGAAATCCGATTGTCGTCCTCATCTCTCGTGAGACAATAGCAGCAAAGTTTAAGTGTGATATAAATAAAAGATGACCTCAAGTCACTGTTTGAAGTGTGGAATATCGCCGAATATCACCGAAAATCTCTCACCGGAGCTTTGAAGCCCCCAAAAAATGGTATTTGACACATCCCTAAATAATGATGATATGATATATATGTGCTGAACAGGAGAACACATTGAGTCAAATAGAAGCTGTAATAAAACCAGCAAACAATAACCACAAAAGAAAGACAATGGATGGAGAAGAAGGTATATGTCTCAGCAGAGATAATACGATGGTGAAGTAATGCCCCACAGTCTCAGTCCTGGCTGTGTAACAATACAAATAAAGATGGTAATTAATACAGCTACACATTCTCTCCCACTCATTTGCATTAATTGGCTGAGTAACAAAAAAGGCGTCTGTTAGATTGGAGGTACGAACCTCCCACCGCATGTTCATGTGAGCATCAAACGTCTCCGGATCCCCGACTACACCGACGCAGGGGGACACGCGGAGGCGAGGCGATGTCATAATGAGTCCGGACAGAATCAATAGACATCAGCGGTATGATTGATCACGAGCCCGGAGCTCCGTACGCTACCTCGGTTGTGATTGAGTAAGATACACATTAGCATGTCTTCTTTAACGAAGACAACAACAAAAAAACAGAAAGAGGAGAAAACGAGACTCGGCTCTCGGGGGACTGTTTGTCTAATTTTTTCCCGTCGCGCTTGATTGGTCTCCGTGGCGTCCTAGTGGCCCATTCCAGTCATTCCTGTACTCTGGGGCCTCCAGACCTGACTTAATCAGACCGGATATACATAAATAGCTACTTCCTCATTACGTCGCTTTTCCTTATAACAAACTAGCGAGCGGCTATTTTCAGTCGAGCGGGGTTGAAGATAAATAACAAACATCTGCATCCTAATGTGGGACGGCCTGCTGCATAGCGTGCTCACATACAGGGTACGTGGTGTAGTAGCCTCGGGCGATGCGGCACATATACCGTACGCACAGGCCTCTGGGTCAGTGCGGAGCATGTAATGTAGTCATATTAACACATGTTTGCCAGGCAGGTCGGTGGGGAGGAAAAAAAAGGAAACAAGCATCAGCGCTGCTGGCTGTGGAGTTGGCGGGAGGAGAAATCTATAAATATTTGCTGTATATTGTGTCAGAAGCAGTGTAATTGTAGCCCATTAAATCAGCAGGGTGTCCGGTGGGCTGGCTCTGATGAAACACCGCTCCGCTGCTGCCTCCGCCATCCACAGCGGGGTCAGCAGGCTGGGGATCGCCCGGATGATTTAAGGCCCAGAGTCGCTGGTTAATAGTTAATGAGAGTGAGTCGTTCAGAGGCTCTGGATGGCTTCCAGAGGTCCGGCCGGCTCGGGGGCAGCAGCCCCGCAGCCGCTCAGGGCTGGAATTGAGAGGTGTAATCACTTTGTTCAATAAAGATGGCCTTCCCCTTCATCCTCTGCAGATGCCCATGCACACACAAAACGGTAGAAAACAAACACAATGGATACCCCCCCCCCCCCCGTGCTTGCGTGTCCTGCCTCATCTCCGGCCCCGTCCACAGAGCCAGATTTACAGCCTCGACAACTTGTTCCCCCCGTGACGTTTTCTTTTTGTTGTCGTGTAGTTCATCATTTTTCCATTTTTCAGGCCCCGCTCGCGTCGAGCCATAATTCAGGATCGCCGGATAACTTGTCATTCAGCTAAAGGGTCTGTGTTCACGTGTGGGTGGGGGGGGGGGGGGGGGGGGGACCTCTGTGGGGACCCTCCATCCATAACTACAGCTGGGAGGAGTGATAAGTGAGAGGGAATCAAGGGCACATTAGCGTGCCGAGAGAAGGAAACGGACCTACAGTAGGAAGCCATTATGGCTACAGGTGTTAATGCGTGAAGTGGCCATTATGTGAGCGCGGCTCCTACACGCCTCCCTTTGGTTCAGGAGGTGTTTATTGGTTCATTACGATCCACGCCGACTTCACCGTACCAATTTGAATGCACTGGAATTGAAGCGAGTGAGAGAAGTTTGCGTTCGGTTCACGAGAGATTCCACGACTCACATCCAGTCTTTCTGCATCTGTCCTTCATGTTTCCGTGTGGATTCCGTGCATACGGCATCGATGCGGCCGGCTTTGTGTGTCTGTACCCTCGTTGGCTGTGAGAAAAGACAGAGATTTGGTGAGAGCTGCAGAGAGCCTCTCCAGGGTTTAGAGAGAATGCTCATTAAGGCCTCCTATAGCACAGCCAGCTCATTCCTCACAGTCCCAGCGGCCGGCTCCACTCCGCTCCGCTTCCTCACCACTTCCTCTCTCTCTCTCTCTCTCTCCCCCATCTCTTTATCTGCTGTCCTCTATTTCTGTCTCCTTCTCCTCTCTGTCTCCCCCCCCCCCCCCTTCCCCGTCTGTGTCTCACCCAGCTTCCCTCTCGCTCGGTCTTCCACCTGTCATCTGGAAGACTCGAGCGGCAGATGTTTTGACGTTGGGTTAGCCGGCGATGTGACGGCTCCGCACGTCGGCAAATTAGAGAGCAAAGACAGTCTG
Source organism: Leptoclinus maculatus (assembly GCA_032191485.1). Lineage (NCBI taxonomy): Eukaryota > Metazoa > Chordata > Actinopteri > Perciformes > Stichaeidae > Leptoclinus > Leptoclinus maculatus. The sequence continues at coordinate 45,499 of JAVDOI010000318.1, forward strand.
GCTAAAATTAAACTGGAAGCGGAGTGTGTAGTTGGGTAATTTGCGCTCTACATATGTTTTTTGTAGGGTCAGTTCTGCATGTTGTGGCAGCTCATAACGTCTTCAGTTATTGGTTTTAATTGCGTGCACACTTAGGGCTTCAATGTCTTCTTTTGAGCGGTGGAGGGCGGAGGTGTTGAACAGGTGGAGCCATCCCCGGTGAGCCCGGCTCCGGATCTCCAGAAGCTCAGCGCTGTTTAAGAGACAGTTTTATATTTAACTCGCTCCGTTTTGGAATCTTCACTCTTCAGCTATCGTCTCACAATTAGGGGGTCGGAACACTCGTCTCTGTTTCTGCCTCATTTCCTGGTTTGAAGTTAATGAGGTTACTGTATTATTGCAGAAATATCTCATGCAGCAGCTTTAAAGGATAGCGCCGGTGTTATTTTTATCTTTTCATTTCATAAACAAATCCCCCCCGAAGAGAGCAAAAACCAACATGAGTTCATCCTGCTCTCTGAGACAGCCAACACCTCCAGATTACAGAGCTTTGTTTGTCCAAAAACGCTTAAAAACACACAAATCAGAGAAACTATTTCACCTGAGTAACGTGTTACTTCATTATGAACATAGAAGGTGCATCTTATGTCATGCAATAGTACCTCTTCTCTCTGGAAATGATCTCAGAGTTGTCCCTGAGCATGCTCTGGGAGGTTTTAAGTATTTTCTGCAGAGTAATAGATTAAGACCACAATGCAGAGCTCAACACTGACGCAAAGGTGGTCGACACGCAGGCAACCGGCATCAGCTTGTGTTTGCAGGAATAAACACACGGTTCTTATTATGTATAATTATTACTATATTAGACTGTTGAAACAGCAGAGAATGAACTCAATGTTGGTTTTGGTCTTTTCATGAAAGTCACAGCAGGTTGTATCCGATAATATCAATGTGTGTAACGAATTCCGTTAGTTAATCCGGCACTTTGCTACGTTTTAAGGCCTGTGCTTCGTTTTGCAAGCAAACCAGTCTGTGTGTGTGTGTGTGTGTGTGTGTGTGTGTGTGTGTGTGTTTTGGTTGTATTTGCGTGCTCGCGTGCACAGATGAGTGTTACTGACATTATCCGTCACGCAGACAGGCGACCCGCTGTCGGCTTGATTACTGTTGGCCAGACGAACGCTTGACCCGCGAGCGGTCGAGGCCCCGGCGGCGGCGGCGTCGGGAGCATTATCCACCTCCACCCCTGCCTGTGTATAATGGCCGCACCGTGTGATCGATGGCCTGTGTACCTGTGGAGCCCAGCAGCTACAAAGCCAGACACACACACACACATATACAACCAACCGGCTCTCATAAAAGCCAGGAGACACGCAGCGCTCCCCAGGAAACACCTCCCAGTCACACCCTGACACATGGATCCATTATCCAGGCCTGACTAGATGTTTGGTGAATTCATCATCTTGTCCACATGTACTGCAGCCTCCATGCTGAATCGCCGGCATAAATATAGGCTCTCACATAACAGAGAGTATGGATTATTAAAAGAATCCCTGTACTATTTATTTCTGTCTGGTCCAAACCGACACGTTCTCACTTCAAACTGGTCAAATGGAGACGTTTGGACGCGTCAGTGACGGCGAGTCAGGTTCCGCTCGTAGACTCACGAGTTAGTTTCTCCTCGTTGATTGCATCCAGTCAGGTTCACGTCGTCTGTAGCTTCAGCTACACACCGAAACTACTCGGTGAGGTTTAGCGACCTAGTTAGTGATTTAAAATACGTACGTTTCTCACTCTTATACTGCGTCAGTTGCTGTGGGTGGGTTTACGTCTCTTACAGATGTTAAAGGATGTTAAAGGATGTTAAAGGATGTTAAAGGATGTTAAAGGATGTTAAAGGATGTTAAAGGATGTTAAAGGATGTTAAAGGATGTTAAAGGATGTTAAAGGATGTTAAAGGATGTTAACGGATGTTAACGGATGTTAAAGGATGTTAAAGGATGTTAAAGGATGTTAACGGATGTTAAAGGATGTTAACGGATGTTAACGGATGTTAAAGGATGTTAAAGGATGTTAAAGGATGTTAAAGGATGTTAACGGATGTTAACGGATGTTAAAGGATGTTAAAGGATGTTAAAGGATGTTAAAGGATGTTAAAGGATGTTAAAGGATGTTAAAGGATGTTAAAGGATGTTAAAGGATGTTAAAGGACGCCTCGGTGCGCTGAGCCAGCATCAATATTTGAGTCGATGGGCGTGAGAGCGAGTTTGTCCAAATTAACTGCATTTTTGTCATTGCTTTTTTAAATATGGAGAGAGGCTTTAGAGAAACCTTCTGTACGGATTGTAAAGAGCATTCCTCTACTAATACACTTCTCTGATCCATAATGTAGGTCTGACTGGATATACAGCTTGTTGACACGTTCTCTATGCATTCCTGTTTGCTTTTGAAAAATATGGTGAAAGACTTTCATATAAATGTTCATCATTTTGTAAACTTGCAGCGCTCCCTCAGTGCTCATTGTCTGAGCGAGTCTTCCTCTTGTCCAGCAGCAGTTACTTAATGCATTTTTTACCTTTTGACAGAGGCCTTCGCATGAACTCTTCCAAAAAGCATTCCCGTGCCCTCCATCAAGCGTCTGTGTGTGACTGTACATTAACACATTGTGCCTCGCTTCAGAGGAACACTCGCAGGTTGAAGACATTTAAATGTGTTTACTTTGAGGACATGTGTTCCCCTTTAGATTGTCAGGCTCTCGTTTGAATTCATCTCATGATAAGAGGGTTGTAGCGGAGGTGCGTTACCTCCATAGTGTCACAGTTTAGGCTTTGCCCCTGTGTTCCTGTGTCTGTGTGTGTGTATGTTTCCCCTGATTGCACTCATCCTACTCACCTGCCCAGTCCACCCAGCTGCCTTCATTTTCCTAATCACCCCACACATATATATACTCCCCTGCTTTCCCTGTGCTGGTGGTGAGATCGTCCTTAATTCGTCCCCCTGTCTGCTCCATGTTCCAGCATTTGCTCATGGTTTGCCTTTTTGTCACTTTGCCTTTTTGTCACTTTGCCTTTTTGTCACTTTGCCTTTTTGTTAGTTTTTGCTCGCTCCCGGTTGGAGTTGTTTTAAGTTCCTGTTTTTTGTCTGCTTGGTGCTCATTAAATAACCCAGCATACTACTCAACCTCGTCTCCCGTGTCTGTCTGCGCTTGAGTCTCCGTTCTGCCCCTCGGACGTGACAGAACGATCTCACCATGCAAGACTCAGCAGACCAGTTTTGGGGAACCCGCTTGGCCATGGGTGGGCCTCTGAGCGTACAGAAGGCTAACCGCGAGCTAAGCCGCCTTTCCACCCCTAAGAGGACCAGGGCAGACTCTGCAGACCACTGGTTGGTGCACGTTGCACCACACCCGTCTGTCCAGTTTTGGGGAACCCACTTGGCCAGGGGAGGGCCCCTGAGCTTACAGAAGGCTAACCTCGAGCTAAGCTGCCTTTTCACTCCTAAGAGGCAGAGACGGAGGAAGGGTCAGATTCCCGTTCCCACTGGGCCGCAGCGATCCCCCTTTCCCGCTGGGCCGCAGCGATCCCCCTTTCCCGCTGGGCCGCAGCGATCCCCCTTTCCCGCTGGGCCGCAGCGATCCCCCGTTCCCGCTGGGCCGCAGCGATCCCCCGTTCCCGCTGGGCCGCAGCGTTCCCCCGTTCCCGCTGGGCCGCAGCGTTCCCCCGTTCCCGCTGGGCCGCAGCGTTCCCCCTTTCCCGCTGGTCCGCAGCGTTCCCCCTTTCCCGCTGGGCCGCAGCGTTCCCCCGTTCCCGCTGGGCCGCAGCGTTCCCCCGTTCCCGCTGGGCCGCAGCGTTCCCCCGTTCCCGCTGGGCCGCAGCATTCCCCCGTTCCCGTCTCCACTAGGCCGCAGCCGACTCCAGCTCCCCGTGTCCTGTCGGCGGTCCGGCCGACTCCAGCTGTCTTCTCAGCGCCGCAGCAATCTCCGGTTCCTGCCGCTGCCGCCTCCGTGCCGCAGCGACCATCGGTTCCTGACCCCCAGCCTCTGGAGCCCTGTTCCCCGGCTGACCCCCAGCCTCTGGAGACCTGTTCCCCGGCTGACCCCCAGCCTCTGGAGCCCTGTTCCCCGGCTGACCCCCAGCCTCTGGAGCCCTGTTCCCCGGCTGACCCCCAGCCTCTGGAGCCCTGTTCTCCGGCTGACCCCCAGCCTCTGGAGCCCTGTTCCCCGGCTGACCCCCAGCCTCTGGAGACCTGTTCCCCGGCTGACCCCCAGCCTCTGGAGACCTGTTCCCCGGCTGACCCCCAGCCTCTGGAGACCTGTTCCCCGGCTGACCCCCAGCCCCTGGAGACCTGTTCCCCGGCTGACCCCCAGCCTCTGGAGACCTGTTCCCCGGCTGACCCCCAGCCTCTGGAGACCTGTTCCCCGGCTGACCCCCAGCCTCTGGAGACCTGTTCCCCGGCTGACCCCCAGCCCCTGGAGACCTGTTCCCCGGCTGACCCCCAGCCTCTGGAGGCCTGTTCCCCGGCTGAGCCCCAGTCTCCCCAGTCCGGCTCCCCTGAGCCCCAGTCTCCCCAGTCCGGCTCCCCTGAGCCCCAGTCTCCCCAGTCCGGCTCCCCTGAGCCCCGGCCCCCCCAGTCCGGCTCCCCTGAGCCCCGGCCCCCCCAGTCCGGCTCCCCTGAGCCCCGGCCCCCCCAGTCCGGCTCCCCTGAGCCCCGGCCCCCCCAGTCCGGCTCCCCTGAGCCCCGGCCCGAGCTGCAGTGTTCCCAGTCCGACCCACCTGAGCCCCGGCCCGAGCTGCAGTGTTCCCAGTCCGACCCACCCGAGATCCTGGGTCCAGAGCCCTTCTGCCCGTCGGGCCGTCCGCCTGAGCTCCTGGGCCCTGAGCAACTCCGCCAGTCAGGTCGCCCGCCTGAGCTCCTGGGCCCTGAGCAACTCCGCCAGTCAGGTCGCCCGCCTGAGCTCCTGGGCCCTGAGCAACTCCGCCAGTCAGGTCGCCCACCCGAGGTCCTGCGTCCGGATCCCTCCTTCCCGTCCGACCGCCCTCCTGCCCGTCCCCCAGAGCCCTGTGGCAGGTTGGATCCGGCCGTCCCTCCTCCGGACCCCCTCCACCCACCCTATTCGGTGTTGAGCCGTCCCTCCTCCGGACCCCCTCCGCCCACCCTATTCGATGTTGAGCCGTCCCTCCTCCGGACCCCCTCCGCCCGCCCTTTTTTGTGTTTTCTGGACTTTGGACGTCTAGTATCCGTCCCTTGAGGGGGGGGTACTGTCACAGTTTAGGCTTTGCCCCTGTGTTCCTGTGTCTGTGTGTGTGTATGTTTCCCCTGATTGCACTCATCCTACTCACCTGCCCAGTCCACCCAGCTGCCTTCATTTTCCTAATCACCCCACACATATATATACTCCCCTGCTTTCCCTGTGCTGGTGGTGAGATCGTCCTTAATTCGTCCCCCTGTCTGCTCCATGTTCCAGCATTTGCTCATGGTTTGCCTTTTTGTCACTTTGCCTTTTTGTCACTTTGCCTTTTTGTCACTTTGCCTTTTTGTTAGTTTTTGCTCGCTCCCGGTTGGAGTTGTTTTAAGTTCCTGTTTTTTGTCTGCTTGGTGCTCATTAAATAACCCAGCATACTACTCAACCTCGTCTCCCGTGTCTGTCTGCGCTTGAGTCTCCGTTCTGCCCCTCGGACGTGACACATAGTGTCAGTAGGATGTACATATAGGAACCTGTGCGTATGGTGCTATATACTCAGCATATTCCCCATGCACAGCCGTGTTCCTCGTACCGCCCTGTTCCTGTCCGTATTCCTCCAGAAACAAAATCCCTGCTGCTTGATCTTTTCAAAAACTCCCCGTTTGTCCTTTGGAGAGCCAAGGTTACCGTGTCCATCGCTCCCTCTCGCCACAGCGGAGATCTGTCAACAAACTTCTGAAGACTTCCTCCCTCGGCAAACTTAAAGAGGGAGCGGGGTTTGTGTCCCAGGAGGTAATCAAGCTCCTTCTCCCCGCGACCGGTATCTTTAAACAGAATAGATAAAGGAGGAGCGGGTCATGCAGGAGAGCTCAGGTACTCTGCAGGAGAAGTTCAGTGTATTGATGTGCTGCTTCACAGAGAGAGGAGCCCGTCAGACCCCAGGCTTGATACCTGCACAGGTAGCCCAAAGGGGAGCTGGGTTAGTGCCCAGAGAAATTGACTTGCCTGAAAAAAAGATTACCCCCCCCCCCCCCCCCCACACACACACCGTCTCACTTTTGTGGAAAAGAGTAAAATAAAGAAGTAGCGTAGATAAATGACTCTTCTTCACTGGAGACTAATGATCCACTGGTGTCTCCAAGTGGAGGAGAGCTTTGATGATGGAGGATTGCGGCTGACAGATGAAAGCTGCCCCCCCCCCCCCCCCCCCCGCCCCGAGATGCTCTCACACTACTTAGTTATGTAGGATTGCTATGGTAACTCATTGTTATTTCGTCTTTGACACGAAGGTTCACGCTGGCGGTGGAGGACCCCGGTAGGACTGGAGGTTGCCTCTCTCTGCTTCTGTTAGTCGTCTCGTCTTCCTCGTCTCGTCTTCCTCTTGTCTCTCTCTGTTCATCGTGCCGAACGCACTTTTGTGCAACGGCGATGTCATTGAAAAGACGTCTTCTCTGTGTTTCCACAGCGTGAGTTTAAGTTTAATTCTCTCTCTTCGGGTCTTTGGGTGAGCACCTGCGTCTCTCATATAACATATTTCTCATATCCAGGCATCCAATGACACAATTATGAAATGAAAGGTCACAGAGCTGCATGTATAACTCTCTGCAGAGCCCCCACTGATCTCTGCATTCCCTGCAGCGACTGCCTTGCCTTCCTCTCCACTTGACTTTGTCTTCAATAAACACCGTCGCCGCTTTAAAGCTATACCTTTGTGCAAATTCGTCTGCATTATTTACTAAATTTGCCGCTCTGAGCTATTAAAGGGGGGTAGAAAGAACTTGAACTCGTTGAGAAAATGCGACTGTTTTCGAGCCCTCTCCCTCTCTCCCTCTCTCCCTCTCTCCCTCTCTCCCTCTCTCCCTCTCCGTTCCCCACTATTTCCATCCAAGCACAATTTGATTTGACTTGATTTGATTTGAGCCCTGCCACTTTCACTTTGAATAAGGTAACCAAGAGTTATTTGCTCGGAGAGACAAGGGCCTCACCGGCCTGGAGGTTTGATGAATTTCCACACTGCTTAAAACTAACTTTGCTTTATTCAAATGTAGCACATGACTACAAAGACCCGGTGTTTGATGAGGTGTATGAGATGTAAATGTCGAACGGAGCCTCTCCACTTATCTGCCCCGCAGAGGAAGGTGCCCGGCATCGTAATCATCTGATCTGAATGGATTTGGAGTGAGGCTCCTTTATGTGAATGAGTGCTGCTCGGTTGCTTTGAGAGGGGAGGGGGGGGGGGGGTTAGGCGTACAGTAATGTCCCCTTGGGTGCTCGGTGGATCAGATGGAGCCGGCTAGGAGATATGTGCTGCAGCTTCTCTGGGATCTGAGATGTAGAGTACACTTCTTTTTTTTTCATTCAGGCGTCTATTTTTCCCTGAAGGAGGAAATCCCAGATTCCCACTACAGTCATGCTTCAACTGGGCCTGATTGTACCAGCGTCTCCCCCCAAAAAACACTCCATTTACTTCTCGTCCGGCGTTTGCAATTCATCCGTTTGGAGTCACTGCACCCTTGTACGTATAGTGAGTCAGAGTGTCAGTGAGCTAAATGTATGTAAATAAAAAGAGCTCCAAGTCTGACTGTGTACAACCATCAGCCGCTTCAGTAGGGAACCACATCAACTCCTTTCATCCCGCCTACAAAGTGCCACGCACTTCAGTGTCTCTCTTAAACCGATCCACAGCAGCGTTCAGGCCCGAGGTCGGCAGGAATTTACTCACAATCCTCTATTGGCTTGGAAAAAAAGCAGCCCCAGTAAATACTAAAAACCAAATGGAATGGAGCAGCAGATGTTTAGTAACACAGCAGATGTTCTCACATCACCAGCAGTGAGAGGCTGCACACGGTAGCTCTTTGCTTGTACAGTAGCTAATGTGAGCTCACGGATAAGCGCATGTCTACCTCTGCATGTGGCCGAAAGCCTCTGTGCACGGCCCGCGCACGAGCATGCGTAGGCTTCGTATGTGTGTGTGTGTGTGTGTGTGTGTGAGCCCCCGAAACCAAGCTGCTCACCGCCTGCCTGTCTCTTGTCCCCCTCCAGAGGGTCATTCAGCGCCTCTCCCAGCTTCTAATCCCCGTCTGTCCGGGGGAGATAGAGGGGAGCGGGCGGCCGCGGCGCACCCGGGGCGCCGCAAACACAATCACCGGCCTTTCACAGACACTTAACGGGGCTTTGCGCTTGTTCAACAAGGCAAAACGCGGCAGGAGGGATCAATTTAATACAAGGCCTGACTCAAATGGAAAGAGGGTAAATAAATAAGCAATGACAGCGAGGACTGTTGCACAATTTGTGTAGTGGCTGTCCACTTTCTCTCCGTCTCTCCTCTGCAGCGGCATCTATACCATTCTATTTCCTGCCTCGGCAGCATATGGGGGACGAGCTGAGAGAGAGAGAGAGAGAGAGAGAGAGAGAGCAACCCTGGCTCCTCTCTCTCTCATCAGGGTGTGTTATTTTAATAAATCACTTCTGCCATTGCTTGGTACATTAATTCCCCGGGCCCGGAGGGCTGTGTTGCCACTAGCAGCGATCTGCATGAGGCGCTAAATGATGTGGGGGATCCCCCGGTGAGAGAACAGAGGCTCTCTGAATCTTCCCTCCATCTCAGCCTTGTCGGTTTGGCTCTCACCCTGGGCTGGCCCCGGCTCTCAGCAGACATCATAATCAGAAGAGAGCCAAGGCCCCACATCGCGCCGCCCATACCAATGAGACGCACATATAGCCGGGAGGGAAGTCACCTGACGCCTCGCTCCGCAGACACTAGCAACCTCACGTGGCTTCATTTCGCTTCCTCACTCTGGGGGGCTTTATCAGACGATGCATGCACGTGGCAGTATGACTCTTCCTCAGCCATGTGCTTCCTCTGGGGGGGGGTTGTTCCCTTTCTGTGTGAATCCGAAGACGATAAGTCTCTCAGCAGTTTAACCTACATCTTCCTCAACCTCCCCGCTTCCATCGCATCGTCGCGCACCCGAGGACGATCGCGGCCCTCGGAATGAGAGCCACGCGACCGCAGGTGGCGGCGTTCATACGCGCGGCGTCGATGTGGCTGTTTTTACATCGCCACTTGATTGAATCCGGCGCAGTGTGACTGCACAGAGGCAGGTGGTGGGAGCAGCAGCCGGCAGAGTGGTAACACTGGCACGAGTAGTGTTGATGGGAGCGATGTGAATGTGTTTCTCCACTGGGGGCTTCCTTCCCCCTCCCAATATCTCGACGCATCGCAGCCTGGCAGTTATTGTCCTTTCTCTAAACATCATAACTCCTTTGACAGAGGTGAGGTTGCCATTGGTATGCACAGACGACACCGGCGGATCCACCACCCAGAATACCGCTGGGAGATTATACCCTTCTCGCTCCACGCAGCAGGGATTCGGCCACCGTAAATAGAGCGCTTGGGAGTGCGCGGTGTGCCCGGAATGACAGAGCACCGCGGCGGCGGCGGCGGAACGCGCCAACCAGACGCCGAGCACAAACTCAAGGACTGCCGGCAAATACAGTAATCTCTCATGCCTTCGCTTGTGCCTTTTTCTCCTGCGGGGACTTTCGGAAATGGCCGCACTGGAAATCCGTCTGGACGATTGTCAGCGCGGCAAACCGCTGGAGCGTGCAGGACATGAACTACAGGATCTGTTGGACTTCAGGAAAGATGTAACACAAGAGAAGGCAGAGAGAAAAAGGGGTTCACACAGAAACGCCGTCCACGTGTCATTCTTCACGTTCAGAATGTTCGGTCCAGGTCCAGAACTCAGCCCTAAATCACAGAATACAAGAAGAGAACATTGACCCCATTTATTTACTTTTTGCTCAAAACATTAAGCTAGCTCATCAATAAATTATTCATTGTCTGTTTTGTATCAGATCTTCGCAACGGACGGAGCACGAGTTGAGGCCGCGGCGTCTGCATGCAGATCAAATCATAAATGAAGAAGCAGGAGTTCTTCTGAAGGGATCACGTCTTACTGGAGACAGAAAGCGAACGATAATCTGAACGAGTGTAATGACTCTGTTGCTATGGTGTGCGATGACACACAGTGGAAACACAGCCGCAGCACAGTGGGATCCTACACCACAAGTGCTTTGGCATGTTTTAACAACAAGCCCAGCTCCCTGTTACATTATGAACGGGTAAATGGTGCAGAACGGGTTTCAGGTTCTTTTTCTTCCTTAATAAGTTATTTCAAGTTTAATTAAACATCTCATGGTCATTTCCAGTCTTCATCATCAAGCTGTTTTTTGTTGTTGTTGTTGCACACACTGATTTCCATTTGTCTTAGTTGTGCATACTCTGACCCATTAAAACGGCATCTGTGCATTTTGACTTAATATGGACACGGAGGGCTGTCTTAATTAATAAGCAGGCATCCACTAAACTAATCTGCCGGTGTTGTGAAGTCTGTCCTTTCCATTAAGTGGGACTCGCATTATCTCCTAATCAAATTAGTCACTTAATTGTGGCCCTCCCTTGATGGATCCCATGAAGAAAAAAATAAATAAAAAATGAGCGCCCGCGTTTTGCTGGAGGGGGGATGTGTGAAGATGGAACACGGCTGTTTCATTACGATATGAATTTTTTAATAACCAAAGCGTTCGCTGTCATCTCCTTGCTTTGAACCTTCGCGAAGGGTGAAGTTGAATTTGACATTTCATCCCACTCTCACAGTTGAGTGTCTCGCTGGTGTGTTGGGGCTAAGTGCCTAGCCCGAGGCCACTACCCGATTGCCCAACAGGGGATTGACCCCTGTCATCCGGTGATCACTAGTCTGCCTTCTTAATCACTTCCCCGCACCGCCTGGCGCACTACCTGATCTTAGTCAATACGTCGGCTCCGTCAGCGCTGATAGAGCTGCTGTTCCCAGAGTCGTGATTAAGAAGGGAAGCCTTGTGTGAGCACAGACGCTGCGCCGTCCGTCCCCGGCTGTGTGGATTGGCCCCCGGGAGCTCACCTTTTAAAGGGGCAGCGGAGGATACCCCTGCAGCGTTAGGTAGGTTGTGGTGGCCAGGGTCCATGGGGGAACCCCCCCCCCCCCCCCTTCCCTCAGGCGTCTGATAAATGGCGGCCGTGGTGGTCATTTGTCCCGCTGATGGAGTTTTATCCCCGTGCCCTTTCAGAGCGTCCAGACAATAAAGAGAGCCACAGCCAAGCGTGACAGGTTAACCCAACAGTAATAGAATACGCTTAATAGTCTTGGCTTGAACCAAAAGTCGGCGGCCAAATCGCCGGGCTACCTCAGTGGTGAGGGTGCAGGGGGGGGGGGGGGGGGGGACCCGACGTCGGCTCCCACTGTTGTTGTCAGACACGGGGGCAAGGACAAAGAGGGCAGCGTGATTGGCTTAATGGGTGGTTTGATGGCTTCATAAGGTGGAATTGGAGTTGGTGAGGGCAACCAAACAGGGGGCATCATACAAAAACAGACATTAGCCATATGTCTGGGCAATATATGGATGTTATATCTTGGTATCGGACTGCACATCGTCTTAGTACACATCATAATACTGTTGTATGTTCCTGCTTTTGAATGCTGCATTACAGTAAAGTAAAGTCATTTTATGAGCTCTGTTCTATTGTTTGCTTTGAGTCATTACATCACCGCTGATTATGTATCAAAAATCTCACTGTGGCATTTTTTCGTATCGTCGCAATATGGATGTTGGGGTCGGCGTATTGGAGGCGGCTGTGGCTCAGAGGTAGAGGTTCAATTCCCAGCTCCTCCGGTCCGTGTGTCCTTGGGCAAGACATTAAACCCTGAACGGCTCCCGGAGGCTGTGTTTAGATGTGATGTGAGTGAGTTTAGTCCTGAGGGTGCAGGTGGCACCTTGCATGGTAGCCCCCTGCCATCAGTGTATGCATGGGTGTGGATGGATGAAGTGTAGAAAGGCGCTATCATGGACTGGATATAAGAAGTGGACGTAGTCACCGTGACGTCACCCATTGGTTTGTGGACTGCCGGTACCCCCGCCCCTAAAGCATCCCCTGCTTTATGGTCTGTTTGACTCTAAATGGACCATAATGTACTAAATGAACATCATGCTGTATTGAAGAAGACTTGAAACTAGAGATTGAGACCATAAACTCATGTTTACAATGTTTACTGAGGTAATAAATCAAGAGAGAAGTAGAGTCATTTTCTCATAGACTTCTATAGAACCAGAGGAGTCGCCCCCTGGTGGACACTAGAGAGAATGCAGCTTTAACACTTGAAGCTCTGGTTTCACTTTTAAGAACCGGTGGTTTCTGCCTTTACGAATGTAAGTCCATTTACAATATTGAGATATGTTGTGAAGAACACCTTGATGTTTGATTCTCTCCATGGTGCCTCTGTGAGCATGACGTCAAGCCGACTGCATCACTTCTATGTTTTATGGGAATCCTTGAGCTCTGGCGAGGTGGCACAGTCTCTCCCTGCCTCTCCTTTATACGGAGAGTGATTTATAGGGATATGATAAACATAGATGCTGTGACACCGGGGCGATGCCTATACAGAAGGGTTGAAAGCGAACGCGATCAAACCGAAGCAAACCGTCAAAAGAGATTTAGATGATGTTGTCATGACGTTGACGTGAACGTGCCTGTTTTCTGGCAGATAATCCCCACAAAGAGAATCCTCCGGGCTACACGCTCCCGTCGCTGTTTGTCTCTGTAGCACCTCCGCTCGCAGTTTGTCATGTCTGACTCGGGCTTTAATTAGGCCTGCGAATGGAAGCGGCGGCGGGAGCTGGGAGCCCTCCGTCCACGGCTCAGCCGTCCTCCACGCCGACTCCTCGGAGGACCCCCTCTGCTCTGTGTGGTTAAGATAATAGAGGCTCGCTCAGAAGATGTTAATTGAGGGGAGATAAAGTGCAGTAGTGGCTGGAGGGATGCAATGTGCGGGGGTGGAGGGGAAGGAAAGGAAAGGGGGGGGGGGGGCTACCTGATTAGAGGCCGAGGTGTTTGACTCGCAGCTCTTTTTTGGTGATATATGTACTGCTTGATTTTCATAAAGGGAAGGAAGGGAAATACAGCAGCAGCATGCATCACAAACCCAGACCGAAGAGACAGTTATTAAAGTTCCTCCTGATTCATTTGTGTTGTTCGGCGCTGTGCCGCGCAGCACCTGATAAGACCCGCAGGATTAATATATTCTACCTCAGAGTAGCTCCTGGAGGTGAATGGTGCTGTCAGCTGGTGCAAGGTGGAGTTTTATGTGAGGGGGGGGGAAGGTGTAGCAACCTTCTTGGGGAAAGGGAAGGGAGGCAGAGAGTCTACGTGGGCCGAGAAGTGATCTGACCACAGCAGCTGAAGTGACAGAAGCCACATTAATAGTGGCATATGTCTGGAGCACGGAGAAACCGAAAGAGAGAGAAGACAGATCCTCCACCGGCCCGAGAGAGAGGACAGAGGGAACGAGAGAGAGGACAGAGGGAACGAGAGAGAGGACAGAGGGAACGAGAGAGAGGAGGAGAAAAAAAAGCAGCAGAAAACAGTGCCAGCAGCCTCTATAATTGCCTCAATGCCACTGGGATTGCTTTCATTCAATTGAAGCATTCTCTTTCTCTGTACATTTGAGGTGGAAGGGGGCGGGCGGGAGGGAGGGAGGGAGGGAGGGGGGGGGGGAGAGAGAGAGAGAGAGAGAGCGGGCGGGCGGGGTGGCGTGGGCGGATGGGAGATCCCTCCCTCTTTCGGTAACGTACAGCGGCGAGGGCGATAGCTCCCTGTAGCGGCTGAATCTCTGGCATCAGTGTGAGCAGCAAAGAGAGAGACAGAGAGAGAGAGAGAGAGAGAGAGAGAGGCAGAGAGAGAGAGAGAGAGGGAGAGAGAGATAGGGGAGGGAGAGAGAGAGAGAGAGAGGGGGGGCTGTGGGAGAGTGAGGTAGCGATAAGGAGGTAGGTGGACCGCAGATCAGACCTGTCAGATGTGATTGCGCACCCAAGTGCAACCCCGCATGGTGTGTGTGTGTGTTTTTATATCTCCCAAAGACAACCTCACCCCTCATAAAAAACACACACAAACACCACCACTGGCCAAACACACACACACACACACACACACACACACACACACACACATTCCATCGAGGAATCCTTCATTTCTTTATTTGGGCTCCTGTTGGTGCGTGCATTGGATGCTCTGCTCCCTCCTCCTCCTTCTTCTTTTTCTCCTCCTCCTCCTCGTCCTGCTCTTCTCTCCTCCTCCTCCTCCTCCTCTTTGCCGCTCTCACAGCCTAGTTTTCTTTTTTTTCCCTCTTCAATCTTGTGTGTGCAGGTTGTATCTGACGGAGGACCGGTGCCGCGCTCCCATCGCCGCGCTCCTTCAACAACACCACCGCTGTGAGTATTCTCATGCTAATTCTTCGGCGTCTCCATCCTTACCCCAACGTCGGGTTTTTAAGTCTCTTTCTCTTTCATTCTTCGCCCTCTTTTATGTTTTCATCTGCCGCGCCACATGCAGCAGGCAGCGCGGGAAAAAAAGAAAAAAAAAAAAAAAGGGAGAGAAAGAGAAGTGGAGACGGAAAAAGGAACGAGCGAGGATGTACAGAAATAGAGAGAGAGAGAGAGAGGGGGAAACATGGGGAGGGGAGAAAGAGACAAAGGGGGGGGGAGAGATTTGTGCTGCTGCTGGTAGTGCGAGCTGCCCGTTCTGCTGTCGGAGGTGTTCCTCTTGGAGGATGGAGGATGGAGGGGGCGGGTCTTGGTTCTGTGAGTAGATAGTTGTGCAGGAATGATCGAGGATGTTGTTGACAAGCACAGAGTGGCTCATCAGACAGCCGGGCAGCTGGAACCGAGCTCTGCTCTGTTGACTAAACTTCTGATTCATCCGTCACTTTCTCTCTTTTTTATTTTTTTTTATTTTACACACGACGAGTCGCCTTCTCTCCTCTCTGCTCTCATTTGTGTTATTTTGGGACTTTTATGTCATTTCTGGTGACGACGTGAGCCGTAGCGTCTGTGCAGATGGCAGGTGAATTGTTGTCAGGATGCACTGAGCGTATGTGTGTTTGCTGTGCATACGATGCACTTAATGACTACAGTAGCAGCTGCACAAATTGGCTGTTTTTTCTTTCAACACCCCCCCCCCCCCCCCCACATGTGTGTGTGTCTGTCAATAATTGTGAAAGAGTTTCAGTTGTGTATATTTACCAGAATGAAATATGCTATCATCAGATACACACTTCTGATGCACACTAATGAGTACAGGGTGTATGAATATTGTGTGTATACATACATATATATATATATATATGTGTGTGTGTGTGTGTGTGTGTGTGTGTGTGTGTGTGTGTGTGTGTGTGTGGATGAGTGAGGAGGTCAGTAAGTCAGTGTCCATTCCCACACGCTGCCCTTTGATCAAAGGGCCACATTTAATCCGCCTACGGCATGTGTCTGAGCCATATGAAGAGTGGGTGTACGCTGTGTGTGTGTGTGTGTGTGTGTGTGTGTGTGTGTGTGTGTGTGTGTGTGTGTGTGGGCAGAGATGGATAGGCCCTGTGCCCTCGCTGCTACGCCGTGGCTAATGGGCACGCAGGTCAGCGGGGATGGACACGCATCCGGCTGTGCGGATATGTCACCGAGACCGGAACCGTCGCCGGGAGTCACGAAAAACACACAAATCTTTCTAAGAGAAAAAAGAAGAAGAAGAAGAAGAAGAAGAAGAAGAAGAAGAAGAAGAAGCATATTGGGCCAACAAAAAAACCCAGCTCGCAACACACACTTTGGCAGATTCACTTGGCAGAGTAAAAGGGATTGATCTGAGCGTGGCAATTAGGCAAATTTCAGAACTAAGCATCTGGCGAGGCGCGAACGCTTCGCCTGGCAGAGGATTACCATTTTAGTTCCATTTTGAGACGACGCAGCCCAGAATGTGTTATTTCACGGCGCGCCGGCAAAAAAGAGAAACCGGCGCATTGAGGGATCTACGTGCAGCGTTCACGTTGTGTATGTTGATTTCCATCACCTGCAAAGCAAGACTTGAGTCTCTGATTAATGGTGATGCGGTTTAACGCGCGTGTTTCCTAGTAGCCGCGGCGACCGACCCCCCCCACCCCCCCCCCCCACACCCCCGGCCTTCAATGAAAATAATTCACCAGGAGTGAAATGACTGGGATGATAGCAGCCTGCCGATCAGCTTGCTTTCTAAAGTAGGCTGATATAAATGAGAACCATTCCCCCCAATTACGGAAGATTAGGTTACCCTCCACCAATCTGAATCCTTAAATCCCTTCTGTTTTTACAGCTCTGTCTGCCGGAATGTGATGCAGCGAGCAGACCTGGGCGGAATAGCAATAACAGAAGATAGAAACTTTAGCAGTGAAAACCACGGCAGTAAAAATATCCATTGGGAAGGCAGCTAAAGCACATGATAATTGACACAGCGCTGTGTTGCACTTGGCTGTAATTAACTGCGTAACAGAGGTTGTCAGTTGCAAAGGGAGGAAGCCCAGACTATCTCGGAGCATTTCACACACTTAGAAGTGTTGACGGGGTCTCTGCAGCCCTCAGGTTAGCGGGGGCCTCCCAGCTGTATGCATGCCCATCCTCTGCTACAGGCCCAGTCATTACACGCCGCCTTCCTTTGTCCTTCTCTTCTACCGCGGTTTGAACACATGAACATATCAAAAGGAGCAATTGTTTCTAGGGCGAGCGTAAAAAAAAAAAAAAAAGAAAAAGAGAAAGAAGAAGAAAGCTTATCTATTTTTAGTGCGCTTTTCCTCATTGTTGCCTGGGCCACGATTCACGCTTACGTCTAGTGGTTTGTGTGCCATAAACTATGTTGTGCTTCGCAGCCTGGTGACAACTCTCACCCACACGTTAGTGATCTACGAGCCTCATACCCCCCCCACCCCCACCACCCCCCCACCCTGCAAGCGCACAGGACTACAACAATGTCATTCTCCCCGTGTGATAGCACCCATATGTGTCGGGAGCACCTGTATTAGCGTAACGCGCCGACCCCTTTATTCCTCATCACTTATCACAACCCGCTACATGCTGGACCGAAAAAAAGGGGGGGGGGGGGGGGGGGGGTTAGCTCATAAAGATAAAAATCACATTTCACTAGAGGGTGCTTGTGTGACAGTGATATATGCTGCGAGCATCCTGCCACCTCATTGAGATGGGAGTGAGTTCTGGGTGGCTAAATCAATTTGTGCAGAGGCTGTTGGCGCGAGTATTGGTGTCGTGATATGATCTTTGTTGTCCTTTTTTCTTTTGCTTTTCTTTTTTTTTTTTTTTTTAGAGGTCGACCGCGAGCGTAGCGACAAGGGCAAAATACTCTGACCGCCTTCTCTCTCTCTTGTTCCTCGCTCGGTAAATGATCTCGCCCAAGAGGATTGTGGGTAAAGTCCGTCTTGTTTGTTTTTTGTTGGTTTCTTTTTTCCCCCCCTTCCTCTCCCAGGTTTAGACACTATGGATTCTCTATTAAGAATGTACTTTCATCCATTACCGCACGCGTCCTGATAGAGTGTCCAGAGCCAGAGGCGAGCTGCGTCCGTGCATTAATCGCTGTAATTACTCAGCGAGGGTGACAGTGATTCTGGAGGTGCGTCTGAGTCTATATACCAGTGGAGGACTGGGGGGGGGGGGGGTGGTAGACCAGTCGATCGGTAAAACCTGACTTCCTGTGACGCTGGAGATCTCCGGTCAGGAGGAAGTTAAACGTATTGGCTTTAAGAACGGACGAGCTCATCTCCTCATGTCCATCCCACGAGGTATCGTATGTCCATAACATCCATAATCTGGGGGATGTGTCTCATGTTTCTTTGGTGTTTAAAGATGAAAACCTTGCAGCTTTTAAGTGGCAACACTCAAGATTTCAGTCCTGGTTGATGTAGAAAGTCGATTCAAGTGGAATTGTACAACTTTGGAGACTTTTTCTTGGTACACAAGCTTCAAGTGTGCAGAATTGTGTGCATGCTTTTCTTTTTCGGGAATGTCGCCACAGTTTGTACTGCAAAATGTACAAATATTGCAATGCTTTCAAAGGTTCGATCACCACTGTGTTACCTCCTTAAGAGACATTCATCAACTCTGTGAGATTATCGCTCCTTTGATTCAGTGCATGTGAAGCTTTCAAGCTCCATAAAGAAAAGTTCTCTTTCATCCAATCCACCGAAGAAGACGTCACCGTACCGGCCACCCTCTTTGACTGACTTGTGATCTCTGGGAAGTGCAAAATCACCACAGCAACGACTGCTTAGCAACAAAGATGTTGCCAACGTAAAAAACCAAAGCAAACTAAGATAAAACAACAACCCAAAAGGAAAGAAGAGGGAGGTCTCAGAATTATCTCTTGATTTAGTGTGCCGGGATGCAATCCTGCAGCATTTTGTTTTACGGCGAGGTCTGCAGCAGCGGCGGCGGCTCTACAGATGTTCGGCGTGAGGGGATGCTCGTAAAGAAGAAGGAGGCGAGTGGTCAAATCAAGGCTGTCAAGTCAGGGAAATAAAAAAAGCGGAGGAGGGAGAGCTAAACATGCCGCAGCTCCGAGGGCTCCTTCATTGTCTGCACAAGGGCAGCGGAGTTGGTCTTTGTGTTACGCCTCTGGAATGTGTCTCATAACCATGCCAATGTGCCGGTTGATCAGAAGCCGCATTGTTGGTCGTAATAAGCGACTGGAGTTTAATAGGCGAGCTTCTTCCACTTCTCCTCCTTATCTCACTGTGACTTTCACTGTCTTGGACTGCCTGCAGCAAGTAATCATGGGAAATATACGACCGGGAGACGTCGTCTTTTAATTAAAGACAGTTTCTTCAGCGTCATTTGAAAGAAAAGAAAGAAGAGAAAGAAGTGACATTTGGACGTTTGGAAAGAGAGTTCTTGTGCACATATGCATGCAGAGCCGTTTTTCTTTTGGGTTTGGTTTTCTCATTAATCAGCGGCAGAAGCATGTCTGATACGAGCGTTGCGGGAGATGAAACCAGGCTGGAACGGCGAATATTTGAACATCTCAGTGCTGATGTGTGCAAAGCAGAGTGTGTGTCTGCAGGGGAGGCTTTGAAATTTCATCCACTCCATCCCTTTTAACTCTGCGGAGGGGATGTGTGCGTCTCACTCCAGTTGGCCAATGGCTGTTAGGAAGCTCCTGAACACCCCCCACCCCTCACCCTCACCATCCGCCGCCACCAACCATTCACACACACACACACACACACACTCCCCGCTATCTCCTCCGCCCCTCCCCCCCCCCTCCCCTCCACTCCGCAGACCTGCATTGTGTCGGATAGTTTAATGTGAAATTGCTTTTCTTTCAAATTTCCCCCTGGAAACGCGGGTCGTCGCAAAATGTTACATCTCATAATGGCGTGTTATTGTTGTCCTTTCATACGAGTCCTTGGCTCCTTAGTGCAGGATTTTTTATTTTTTCCGACACGGTGCTGAGGTCACACTCGGCTATTTCTCTCTCTCTCTCTCTCTCTCTCTCTCTCTGTCTCCCCCCCCCCCCCCGCCCGCCTCACCTCTCTTTGAGCATCTCGGATTCTGCGGCGGAGCTCTTCCCGCGCTGCGCCCCCACCGGTAACCCCGCTGAAAAATTCATCACCACCTCACTCTATGATTACGTTCGTGCATTAGCGGGGGCTTACATTTAATTTGTCGGGCGGGCCCTGGCGGCGCTGCCACGGGCCCGGCCTATCAGAGACACTTTGTTAAGGGCCTGGAAGAGCCTCCCGGGGTGATCCTATCAGTCAGACACCCTGTCAGCAGACACACTCAGTTAGTCAGCATCGAGTCAGAAATGTGGCCCGGCCGAGCCACACGCCACCGTCGGCTGCTCCGCTGGGCCGCTGCTCTGGGCGTCGAGCTCCCCCGCCTGCCAATCAAAGCTCCAGCAAGGACGCTGACCTTTGTTCCCCTGTTGAAATGAATGCTCCTCAACAGGTGATCTGACCGACATCCCTGCCTCGGCGCCCTCAAGTTTAAATATAGCATAGTTTTCTTTCTTTCTTTGCTTCAGCCTCCCTTCACATTAGCCTGTTACAGCGCTGCTGTGTGTCGGTGTCAGCGGCTCTGTAGGACGCACTCACATTATTTCAGATATCTTCAGACTTTAGTCGGCACACGATGTCAATCCTGCCGGCGATCGCCTCAATAACGATCATCTGTCCTAAAGTGGCTATTAGCGTCTTCCACTCCTGTGATTTACATTAATACCCGGTGGTTAATGTCATGTTTCTTTACTGATTTAAGTGCAAGGCTCTGCAGCTACGTGCCGTGTGATTATGCTCCTTTTTGTTGTGCCTTATTTTTACATTTTCCCGTCCTCGCAGACGACTATCAAAATAGCTTGATGTGAGGCCGCTCGAGATGGCTTTCAGCGCCGCTCCCGGAATGAGAAGGTCAATTTTTAAAGCATTTGTGGGGGGGGGGGGGGGGGGGGTTTAAACCAGCTAGTTACTAAGAGAACCAAGAGGGCTGTATGCTTCCTGCGGCTCTAATTGGGACCCATTTTCATTTTTATATGGTTTTAAATGTCAAGAACAGAGAACAGAGCACACGCAAAGTGTTTTGAGTTTGCTGCAGAAGGCTTCAGTCTCCGGGTCACGGAGGTTGAAAGCATATTGGTTTATTATGAAAAGAAGAAACACTGTAACAAGGTACTCTGTGTGAGTTTTACCGTTTAAAAAAGGAGGAACAAAAAGATGATATACTGCTTTCTGACCTCATCCGTGGTCCGCTGAGAACACGGTGTCAAGAGTTGCCAGCGCCTTTCTTCATTTGACAGAAACAAATCCTCAGGAAGGACTCGGTGGCCCTCCCTCCCTCCCTCCCTCCCTCCCTCCCTCCCTCCCCGTGTGGGGGCCGTGCACCCATGGTCCAAAGATATACCAGTCGGTCTGTTGGACTCACACTTCCCCAAATGCATGAATGGGGTATGTGTATTCTATGGTGTTCGGTCACACCACAGCCTGACACAGCAGAATGCATTTGTGCGTCGTCATGAACTATCGGAGGCCTGGTGATGCGGAGGCGACGGGACCGTCGGTAGAGCCGTGCTGCACATAGAAACTAAAAGAATAGAATTCAAATTGATTCACTTGGGATGCAAACTGGTCTTCTTTATTGAAGCAAAGAGTATTTAGAAGAGTTAAGGATTTCAGGCTGAAAGGCCGGTGCTTCTTCATCCAGAGCAGAGAGCAGAGCAACCCTCCAGTCTATAAAACCTACAGAGAGCATTACTGTGGGGAGGGGGGGAGTGAGGCTCATCCCTTTCCCCAAACACACTCTTTGCACAATCGTTTGCAAAACAGGTTAAAAAGTTTACTGCATATGAAAACATCCAACTGCTTCTACACAAACTCTTTTTTTTATAAAGAAGTATAAAATGTCATCTTAGCAGATGCTTAACGACGACATGTTTACCGTCAATTGACAAAACCCTCCAGTGCTCGTAAGAAGTCTGCTTCTCGTCAGTCAGGTGCAGAGAGGAAGTAGCATCGCTGTGGAGCCACAGGGTCTGCAGAGGTTGGTGTCCCATCACCCTCCAACAGTCAGCGATGGTTTAATGGATCAATAAACACGACTTTAACCAGGTAGTAGTTTTAACCCAAACTACAACCTTTCCCTGACTCCAAAGAGTCACTCTTGTGCATGAAACAAATCTTAACCTGTAGTGGTGTCGGCTCACAAAACAAAGAAAAGCCTTCAGTGTCGTTCTTTGCTCTACTTTTAATAATCGTGCAGCTCTGATACAGTAGATGCTATTGCAGCTCGGCTAACCTCGTCAGGAGCCGCCGTCACGTCACTGAGCCACGTCTTTAGCTGCCAGTAGCTCCTCACAGGATGCTAATTGGTCCGGCTTCACTTGAAGCCTGACAAGATGGACTTCCGTGTCTCTTATTCCGCCTTTCTTGCGTGATCTTGTGATATCCTGCTGTGACAGGTAACTGGGTTTTCTCCCTTCCCTCAAAGGTGACAAATGGTTTGCAGTTGGTCGACTGCACATATTCAAAGATGAGTGTGAAAACAAAGGAAAATAATCCACAGATTCGTAGCAAATGAACGTAATTAAAGAAGCTGTGAACGAAATACCCCGGAGGCTGGATTTTTGCTAGCGAGGTTCAAATGCAATTTTGCTTCCAGTAACAAAGTATAATCCCTCGTCCGAGCAGGCCCGTGTTTCTACCTTAAACATCCCTTCATCCCTTCATTTAATAAATGACACCCAGAGGACGAAACGGGGGGACGAGTCCCCGCTGACACCTGTGAAATATAGACTGATAATTCTCCCGCGGCGCTCCCTCCCCACCTCCCTCGGTCTGACCGGTCGGCCCCGACGCATGCATCATAATGAGCGGATCTCCACGCCGTCAATTAGGAGCGCCTTTAAAGCGTGCGAGCGAACTTCTGTGATTCCTCGGAATCAAAGATGAAGGATCTCTCCTGGCTCCATGGGACCGAGCGCCACTTCTCCCAGCATCCCCCCCCCCCCCTCATCGGTGTTAGCTATTCCTGCCCGAATGATTACAAGCAGAGCGTCTATCGCTTTGTGCGGCAGCGGCGGCGGGTCCCAGGGGTGGTGTGACGGAGAGGAGCAAGTCGAACCAGCCTTTTCCACGCCCCGCACTTGCAGATGTAGCGGGAAAAAAAAAACAGTCATTGTCTGCGCGGCTCACATCGGATGATTTAATTACTTGCTTTAGACTTGAGCAATTATAGCTGAGCAGCACATATGTTAATTATATCTGACCTCACATTTTTTTGTGCTGCTCTGTTAATTGTTCGCTTCGATGACATTCCGAGATGACTGTCATTGCTGCCTGCGTATCGAGCAAATTTAATGAAGAAAAAAAATATAAAATAAATGACGGCGTTGCAGTTCCAGATGGAGGCGTTCGCGGGCGCGTTGGCCTCGTGACTCGTCCTTTCCGTCCTTCTTTTTGCCAACGGTTACACAGACGCACAGACACACACCTGCAGCTTCATGGGCAATAACAAATGTGTTTTCATGTAACATTTGAACACGCTTTCAATTAAAAGACGAGGGCCGCGCACGATAGGGAGGGAAGACTTAGAGCTCACTTCCTGTTGTTTATGAGATGATCTATTTTGTTTATTGCCCAGGAAACATCCCAACCCACTAATGTCCCAGTTCAGAGCTCGTCCTGTCTGTTTCTAATGCATGTTTGGATTCCCTTCCGAAACCCATTAAAAACAGCTTGCACAGACCTGAACTAATACATCTTGTCGGAACGACACATGTGTCGCAGTTTATTTTGTTTGTTTTTTGTTTCCGAACGCGGTTTTTATCACACAGCTTATTATCACATTTAATGGAGACTGTTTTCACTTTTTGCCATTACTGCACACTGCGCTTTAATTCTCCTGGCAGTGAGGAGGCAGAACAGAAGTTAAGGCAGCGTGGAAGGCAGATACACACAGCGAGCGCTTCAGCTTCATTTTGTCTCGTGATATGATTGCAGCTGCGTGACCTCATGAAGCGGCGGCAGGAGAAATGAAAAAAACTATACACACGCACACACACACACATGCGCCCGCTCAACGCGATTACATCTGTTAATGCGTCGGTACGTCTCTGCCTGCTGTTCCTAATGGGACTGTGCTTTTTGTTTGTCACCTTAAGTGAGCGGAGACGTCGCTTGCTTCACTTCACCAGAGAGGGGAAAACAGGACGAATGTGTGGCGTTTCATTCAGGGGAGGAACGTCTAACTGTGTCAGACTTTGTGATTGCAGATCTAATGCAACATGAGTTCAGCTCAACGCTGACTTCTAAAAGTGGTGGCCAGGCAGGTTGCTATTTTAGTCACCTATAATTAGGAGTAATTAAGATACTATGCAGTTATGCATCAGCTTAATAAGGAAAATGTGACATTGTACATGACTTTTTTTTTACTTCCTCCACATTTATCAAGAACATGTGAGGCAGAAGTGACGGTGTGGGAACCACAAGGTGAAGCACGTCCTTGTCTTTAACGCGTGCATCAGTATATAGAGTCGGATCCATTGAGGATTCTGAGTCTGTTTATTCAAATTGAAAGCACAAAGTGTCGCGACTCAGTGAACAGAAAGCGAGTCGCACAAAGTAAACATCAGCCAGCAGTTTCACTTCAACGAGTGATGCAACCAGAGCCCTGATTTGAGTTTGAGTTTGTCCAAACCCACCCAAAGCCTCCTGCAAGCTGTGAAACTTACTTAAACTGCGTTCCTAACTTCAACACGCAGCTGTGTTATGTGAATAAAACGTTATCACGCCGTGGAAAAGGACGAAGGCCGTCGCCATCGTTGCTATTTGATAGTTGGCTGATGAACAACATATACTGTGAGTTGTTGGTGACGTTCAGCTTGTTCCCCTTGAGATGTTAAGTCACTTAGCTTTTAGACTGGTGCCTTGTAATGTTGTCCTCTTTGGAGCTGTAATGTTACTTTGAAACAGATATCTCGTATAGCTGACAGTGCTGCTCATCTGCATTCCCCCTAATATGACTCATCCCAGTGTTTGTAATTGTGATTAACGTTACTATGAATAACTTTAAACTGGTTCTGAAACAGTCCCATTTTAATCCTGATCCTCTATATGACCTACATCAGTAAACGAGACCACCAGAGAGAAGATTGTCTATTTCTATAGAGTTATTCTTAATTATCCTCCTCGCTGCTCCTCCGGTCCCCGCTGGGAGCCGACGCCATCACCACGCTGCTGGAGACCCAGGACGTATTGCTGGGCCCGCTGGAGGGAAGGGAGGCAACGGGAGAACCAGGACCAGGACTGAGAGGGGCAGACTGTCAGACCCTGCTGCAGTAGAATGAGAGGTTTTCTAAAGGGAGTCTGGTGCTCAGAAGAACCCCACAAAATGAAAAGTCCTCGCTGTAGTTCGGGTTATTTTATATTTGTACTAATGTTGCAGTACACTTCATGCTGGTGTGAGTGTGAGTGTGTGTGTGTGTGTGTGTGTGTGTGTGTGTGTGCTCGCCTTGTTGCGATTCTGAGCTGATGGCAGCACACATTCATTAAGAGCAGTGTCTCAGGCGTTCTCTCTGCAGACAGCTGTCAGTTTAGTGAGGGCTGCTGCGCTGATTGTACGTCAACATTCACTCCGACTCACACATGCCACTGCACATCTACTTGCTCCGACATTTACATACCCATCAACACAGGGCCGCTGCAGTGGGAGCGCTGGCCCGAGTGACTGTCAGGACCGATTACACAGCTGCCCCCCCCCCCCCGTTAAAGTTGATGTCTGTGGAGGGATGTGGATTTTAAAGCACACATCATATAGTTGTTTTGATGAACGGTTTATAAATGCAGACACCGAGCAGCATCGTCGTCCCATTGAAGTCCCATCTTGTGCCCATCTGATGAATGTGAGTCCAGTATTCACTCCTCTGTTAGCTCTGGTTTGGACTCCACCAGCTCCTGAGTATCAATGTCTCTTTAGCTGCTCAGTGTTTCCGTCTCCTCACCAGCTACAGTCACTTAGCTGCTCCGCCTCCTGTTTATACCGTGTTATTATCAGAGCTTCATTGAGAGCGCTGAGACCATAGAACTACAGCCAGAGCATAACGGACATTAAGCAGTTTGTCGTGGTCATTTGGTAATGTTTTTATTTGTTATGGTGACAACACACAACCTCCAATTCTAAGAAGTGAAGCCAACGCTGAAGTGTCTTAATCTCCTCTGGTTGTATAGAAGTCTATGAGAAAATGACTCTACTTCTCTCTTGATTTATTACCTCAGTAAACATTGTAAACATGAGTTTATGGTCTCAATCTCTAGTTTCAAGTCTTCTTCAATACAGCATGATGTTCATTTAGTACATTATGGTCCATTTAGAGTCAAACAGACCATAAAGCAGGGGATGCTTTAGGGGCGGGGCTACACAGTGATTGACAGGTCTCTCCTCCTCAGTCCATATATGGTCACTTCCTGTTCACTGGTTGCAAAAAACAAGGCTTCAAAACGGCAGTCCAACATCACGATGACTGGGATTACTTCATATATGAACGTATGAATTCATACGTTCTATCTTTCTTATATGCACTACACGCACGCTAGTAACCGACGCTTGAAGTGAGTCCGTGACTCGGTGGCATGTTGGTTCATGAGGTAGTTAGCCGGCTACAACAGAATCACCACTCTGGTGATTCTGTTGATTTCAATGTGAACGTCTGTTCTGCAGTAAAAGAGACTAAAATATTTCGGAGTCGGAGAGAATAATCTGCAAGATTATCGCTGAAAGCGACCGGTCGTTACATTGGTGAGCAAATGGGAACATTCTCAGATTTTAAGCTTATTAAATGTGTGTTTGGAACTGTTGGTCAGACAAAAAGAAGTGTTTGAAAATGTCACCTTGACCTTTCAGAGCTTGTGAAAGATGCATTCATCGTGTTTCTGATATTTGATAGACTTCACAATTATTTCATCCAAAAGAAAGAGAGAGTGATCTTTTGTTGCAGCTCTTTTTTTATTCAATCTACAAGTTAAAATATGAGCTTCTTCACGTGGTACAATTCCCCTCAAAGAAAATAGAAAGTTGGTTGAGAGAAAGTTTCACTGGTTCATTGTTTGTTATAATGGGATGTCTCTTTGATTCCACCTCACTGTTCGTGTCCGCGGCTGCAGTCGGGATTCATTGGTATTCAGATATGCGGGCCCGAGGTGGCAATCTGTTAAAGAACGTGGAGGGGGGTGTCACCTCTCAGTTAAGGCGGCGCCGCCATCCTCGAGGCCCGGTGTGCTCGGACAGCTGGCCTCAGAGTTAGCGAGTGTGACTGTGGAGGAACGGACGCTAAATAACAGACCCTGCAGCTCTGCCCTCCCCGGCTGGCCGGCTGGCCGGCTGGCTAGCAGGCGTGACGCGACAGGACGGAGGCCAGAGCCAGCTGCAATCCATTACTTTTACCTGAGGAAGAGAGGAGGTGGAGTGTGAGAGAGAGAGAGAGAGAGGGAGATAGAGGGAGAGATTGAGTTAAGGGCCAGAGCACCTTTCAGCGCTCTCTTCTGCATGCTAATTCCAGCAGCGCTTTCCAAAGGGATCGGAATCTGCTGGCTGAGAAACGAGGCCTCTCAACTCACTAAAGGAAGGGAAAATTGATGCTTGATGCTTCTCTGGCAACCAGTTTGCACACATATGCATATTAACACGCAGCTGCACGCCGTGTTTAAATTAAGTGTTTCAGAGTAGAAGTCGGTCACGTCAGCTGGCTCTTAACAACCATCAATGGATGTGACCATCGAACATGCAAATTGGAGATTAGATGTTATTCTTTTGTGTTATCATAACGACTCGTATATTATGACTACACAGAGTCCCTCTATGATTGGCAAAGTGGATGAAAGGCGTACATCATTTATTTGAATTGATGGTAAAAGTCTTCATTTTGTTGTTTAATCCGTCTGGTTTTGGATGAACGATACAAAGATTGGGGTCTATAGTACCACCTGTCACACACCACTTTTTTTTACTTTTCCAGATTCCTCACTTGCTCAATGATGTCACGACACACACACACACACACACACACACACACACAAATCACCTCCACCCCCTTAAAAAGTTCCCGTGCACGGCAGACAGAGAGCACGATGAGCATTTGTGCAGAGAGCGTGAAGCAGAGGGTGATTCTTGAGGCTCTGCTTAAAGCATCACTATCGGAGTGGAAAGCACGCATGACAACATGGTTCTGCAGGTTCCAAATGAGAAACCACCACAAACAGTTGCAGGTGGGGGCGGTGGGAGAGAGAGAGAGAGAGAGAGAGAGAGAGTAAAAAAAAAAAGAACTGCCTGGATTGGCACCCAGTGACAGTGATAAATTTCACCAATCGTCCGGTGTGAAGATCTGTCTCATCTTCGCGGCGGCTCACAGAGGGGTAGGACCCCATCACTCTCCCATTATTTGACAACAAAACATCCGCGGAGAGCAGTGAGCCAGGTTCAGTTAGCTGCAATACACTCCCTGCATACACAAACACCTAGCGAGGGGGGGTGGGGGGGGGGGGGGGGGGATTATAAAGTAGCCGGCCGTTTAAAGGGGCAGCCCATTGAAATGCAGCCGCGACCACCTATCCCCCCCCCCCCCCCCCCCGCTCTTAACCGCTGAGTGGTGGAAAGACAACAAAACAAAGCCGTCCGTCGATAGACTTTCATTTTGAATAGAGAGCGAATAAAACCCAACGCCTATAACGGCTTCATCTGCCTCCAGACTCTTGAAGTTGATTCGATGGCTTCATTCGTGCACTGGCAGGTGGGGGACGCGATTGGCAAACATATATACGGCCGCGTGCAGTTCACCCCAGATGACTCGATAAACAGCTTCTGCAGCAGTTCACCGACAGAACATTCTTTTTTTTTTTTTCGTTGTGTGCCATGCATCACCGTCCATATGCATCCATCACGGCCATGTGGTGTTGTGTTGGCAGACACGAGCTCTGCGTTTACACCCAAAATGTTATTTTGATTTCACTGACACAGAGATAATGTTTCATAACACACAGTGAGGCACGAATTAGCCCATCTGTCTGTTTGAGCTTCCCCGGCGCTGATGGAGTCTCTGTGTTTGTGTATACTGTATGTGTGTGTGTGTGTGTGTGTGTGTTTGACCACAGTGGCTCAGCTCCTCTTCCCCACCAGGACTCACTGACGGCTGTCAGCTCGTTGAGTGACTCCTCCACAGATTGTATTTGAGCCAAAATCCTGATCCCTCGTCTCCGCGCTTTGCTTCGTCGACGAGCGTACTGTACGCCGACGCACCCGCACGTGTGTACACAGGCGCTGCGGTGACACTCGCTGTGTTACGGCTGCAACAGGACACACGATGTGTAACCAGCCTGGTCCCATTCAGCTCCACATCCGATGACCAATCGTATCCCTTTATTTATGTACTGCTGCTCAGGCCTCTTAATCCCACTTCAAGTGGCTCAATGGACTTGTGCTTTTATGGAGATTATTCGTCTGCGTGATGATGCGCCACTGTTGTGTCTCCCAGTGATGATGCAAGTGTTGATAGGATGATTATGTAGCATGTACTGCTTCGGTAATGGCACAGTAGCTCTCCTCTTAACACTTTGGGTTCCTGCTAATTTTCTCGATTTTTTATTTGTTTTCTTAAATTCACCTTTTAAGGCCCTTTCATACATGCTACATACCCCTGTCTTATATCAACATGTGCTGAACAGTCTCAGCTGTCTATATAATGTGTCATAAGGCACTGTGTAAAGCGATCATTTGGCCCTAAAGCTAAACTCATGTTTACAATGTTTACTGAGGTAATAAATCAAGAGAGAAGTAGAGTCATTTTCTCATAGACTTCTATACAACCAGAGGAGTCGCCCCCTGGTGGACACTAGAGAGAATGCAGCTTTAAAACATGAAGCTTCGGCTTCACTCTTCAGAACCGGAGGTTGTCTCCTGGATGAAACACAAACTACTAATCATTTTGTTCAGTTGCTGTCATGGAGCTGTTGTTCTTTTATGTCACAAAAATGTACTAAATTAAGTTGGAGAAGAAGAACCTTGTTTCATGTCTTAACACAAAGATTAGAAACGTAGCACGAAGAGGAAGAGGAAGCAGCACTCTGTTGATTTAAATGGGAATGAATATACGTTGTCCCTAAAATCAATGAATAATCGTGATAAATATTAGTGATGTAAATATTGATCGAGCAGTTCATCTTCCGTCTTGATGATCTCACAGGAAGCAGAATTGTAGGTGTTCACGTTGCGTGTTTGCTCGCATTTGATTGTCCAATGCAGTGCATTGCTTTGCTGCAAACGAGTCCTTTTCTCCTCTTGGCGAATAAGAACATGACGTTGCACCTTTGACACCTTTTCGTACGTTCCTGGCGGCTGTAAAACGTCTTTTTTGTGTTTTCACTTACCTGAAGTCGACATTTGCATTCCTTAAGGCAATAGTGCAGTTAAGAGGACACAAGCAAACACCATATGATTCTGGTGGAATTAATCTTTTCTTAAATTGAATTTGTCTCCAAACGTAACTTCTTGTAATGCCTTCATTAACGGCAGAATGTGTTGTCACATTGTTCTCTGTGTGCAACACTTTAACGGTGTTCTCCTGCACATTGAACTGCTCACGCTTCCTCCTCATCAGTCTCCTGCTCTTCATCCTCTCCTTGTTCATCGTCAAAGAAGACTCTGAAAGCCTCCGCGCTAGAAGTCTTGCATTGACGAAATTTATTTGATCACTGTATGAATTTTTTAAATCTGAATCCAACAGGAAAATTGAGTTCAGCACTGAATAAAAAATCAAAAGCTTTCTGGAGTGTTTTTCATATCCTCCTCCTTGTCAAACTCTTCTTGTATTGTCCCCCCCCCCCCCCCCCTCTCTCTCTCTCCCATACCCTCACCCATCACCTGCGAACACCATTTTCTAAACAAGTACAAAGAAACGACGATGCCCAGATTGAGAACCGGTGCGATTTACATGACTGATTACGGTGTAATTTCACACTTATTTGCACGGATCTGCTCGACATCCTCGCTGAGCTAATGGATTGCTCGGGCCAGCCGGGTCCATGTAAATGAGGACGAGAGAGATGGAGTGAAAGATGGAGGAAAAAAAGAGAAGACAGGGAGGAGACAGAGAGGCAGATAAAGTTCAAGTTAAAGTTCAAAGTCATATATCTTCATCGCTCTTCATCACGCTGAAGTCTCAGAGGACTTTAAAGGGACAGAAATAAATAAATAAGGAAAGAAAGACGGGAACTACAAAACCCCAAACAATTACATCCAACTGATCAGTGTGTGGAGAGGACATGACTGCGTACCAAACCTTCTAATCAGCAGGAGAGGAAAAAAGACTTTATTACTCTCAGGAAAAATCTGCTCAATAAAATAGCTCCCCTCTTCTCTGCAGGGCCGGTTTCATTAATATGCAGTAAATGATTGTTCAGTGGGATCCAACTAAGCCTCGTTATAACGTCAGTGTTTCATTGGTGGAGAGTGCATCATTTAAAGAGGTCACACCAAAACAAACTGGCATTTACATACAGGTCAGAGTGTATGAAGTAATGTGTAAAGACTTCTCAACAACCTGTGTTGTTTTTATGTGATGCAAGTTAAGTATGTTACGTAACCTATGTAACGTTTTGTATCTTTTTTTTGTATCGTTTTGTAACGTTTTTCTAAAGTAAATCAACACAGTGACCCAAACAGGGGTCTCCTGGGTGAAAGTCCTGTGTTTGTTTTTATGTGATGCAAGTTAAGTATGTTACGTAACCTATGTAACGTTTTGTATCTTTTTTTTGTATCGTTTTGTAACGTTTTGTATCTTAAACGTTTTTCTAAAGTAAATCAACACAGGACCCAAACAGTGGTCTCCTGGGTGAAAGTCCTGTGTTTGTTTTTATGTGATGCAAGTTAAGTATGTTACGTAACCTATGTAACGTTTTGTATCTTAAACGTTTCTCTAAAGTAAATCAACACAGTGACCCAAACAGTGGTCTCCTGGGTGAAAGTCCTGTGTTTGTTTTTCCCATCCATCCACCACGACATCATCCCTATATGGACTCAAATGTTATTAATCCCACGTCAGCTGACTACATCCTCTACTACGTAACTATCAACAGGACGGTTCGTGCTACCTTTTAAAAGAACCAGTTGGTAAGTTTAATGTGTTGCATACGATTAAAACTGGAAGTTATGTTACAACTCAACATGCTCTCGTAACTTCCTGTTCATATCGTTGATTGCCTTTATTAGAGTTAGTCCTTAAGTTTTAATGTAGACTTCAGGGAGAACTTTAAACACAAACTAGTTGATGCACTTATGAAGTAACCCCATTCAGGGATCAATCGGGTGCAGTCTTCCACAAGCATAAAAAGGTCAAGGTGTGAGCAGTTTAAAGATGTTTAGATTGGATGTTGTGCACCGTTGTGATGCTGAAGGCTGCAGAGGGGTTTTGTTGCTGTTAATAGCGGTCAGATGTGAGTCACGGGGTTTACATATCTGACTGTAAAAACGCACTAAAGCAGTCCAGCTCCGCTCTATAAAGTGCACTATTTTATTTTTTTCTCTCTCTCTACAGATGCCATTTATAGTTTTGTCTGAGAATTTCATCAGAGCTTTTATGAGAGGTTGGTCGTATTTGACACACGCTTTTATGAGGCCAGTTACTTTTTATGTGAAGCCTTCAGTAGAAATGTTGATGCGGTATGATTGTTGGATTGGGGGAGTTTTATTGGGATCAGCGGTTCTGTCCATTATACGCAGCCTCTGTTTGACCAAAAAAAAGAGAGCACCCAAGCTTGTCGTTTTAACTTTAAATACATGAATATCTAATTTAATTTATTTAGGATTAAACTCCCGCTGTGTCCCGACGTTTTCATTATTTTGTGATTTTAGCATGCTTACATTGCTCTATCTTCTTCCTCTCTCTTTCTTCTCTTGCAACAAGTAATTAATTTCCACTTGTTGTCATTAGTTAAATCAGTTTAAAAAAAGAAGTATGGCCGACTCCATGCAAATAGTGATTAATTGTAGTTGGCTTTAGTCCATTTGTTCTCGTGGAAGCTGTGCAGGGCGGCTCCTCCGGGTGATTCATCCCTCCTGCTTCCAGAGATATGTAGCTCGTCTGCCTCCTCGTCACCCTTTTTGTTTCTCATTGTTTCCCTTCACTTTCATCATAAGCCGCATGCTAATGTACAGTGCGGCCGGGGCGAGAGGCCCGGAATACATCACGGTCTGATTGCATTCTCTAAATGGATTCGTGGCTATTTGCACAGAGGAAGTGTCACGGCGACATTAGATATCGGAAGCAGACCTCGTGCAGGTATACGGCCCGGAGCGGGTTGTCACAACGTCCGTCTGCTCGCCGTCCTGACGCTGCCGGGGGAATTACCGGCCGTCAAGGGGAAGAAGGGGAAGAAGGGGAAGCTCTATTAGAATATCTGTGATGGATCCCAGAGTGAGAGTTGACGTCGAGGCTTTTTTACCGTTTGATTTCTTCTTTTTTTTTGTACCTTGTGCATAAATGGTGCAGTTCAGACTGCTACTTAAGCCCTTCGCAGAGGTGCTTAAGTCTTCCCTCGCACACAATTTCCTCCCCGCTCATTCTGACATTGAACTGAAGTGCAAAGCCGTGCTGCTCTCTCACAATGGTCCTTTGCATTATTTAAAGGTTCCTATGAAGTCCAGCGCTGTTTCAGACACATATTTATACAATCTAGAGGTATTTGGCTTTGCTAGTATAGTTGTTTCTGTTGATTAAAGTATAATTCTGTACATTCTGCATATTTATACCTCAAGCTACTGTATTTGTTCAGTGAGTCTCACGTTCTCCTTTGTGAGATCAGACATCTATATAACAAGATGGTTCACCGAGGCAGTCGTTACTCACAGACATCTGTCAGAATAAAAAGTGTCTGTTGCTTCAAATTGGCACAAGGAGCTTTAAACGGTACCCTCTCCCAGAGAGGCTTCGGCTCAGGAACGACGCGGTATCTTCAAAAGTCCAATCACGATCTCAAAGACGCCATAAAACCATCTTTTATGTATTCAAGGATTTAAGTATTGAGAGTAAGAAATTGATGAAAATTTAATTTAAAAAAAAAAAGCTGAAGGAGAAGAAATTTCAACTGAGTAATCAATCAACTCTGAGTTAATTGAATTAATCTTAACAATCTCATGTTGAAGCCACGTCAAGTTCAAGAAGAGGTCTGATTTGCTGTCGTGACATCCTGGTTTTAAAGTGTTAATGGAGGAGGTGTGCACCGCTGTGAAGTACCGTGGCCCTTAAGGGCCAAACACACGCAAGGACAAAAGCCGAAACATTGAGGAGACGCACTCCGAATTCAGAAATGCAACACATGAAAGAGTGAGTACGAGTGAACACAGAGAAATGTCCTCGCAGGCCTGCATGAAGGAGGTCAGATCTCCCTGCGTTCATATCAGGAAGTTAGTCAGTTAAAGAGGAACTCGATACTGAGATATAAAAAACATTTTCATCGGTGACCAGAGGGAGTTGAACAAACCCCCTTTTTATAAAAGCATCTTGTTATGCTTGCTGAATCACTACCAGGTCTAACCTGCTGTACTGCAGCTCCGACGCCTCTCCACCACTTACTGTACTGTACCGCGGTCCGGTCTGCACCTAAAACCTCCACACTGCCACCCCCTCCTCGCTCGGCACTGCACTCTTTATCTCTCTCTCTTTGTCTTCCTCTCTCTCTCTCTCTCTCTTTGAGTGTCTTCCTCCTCCCTCCTCCTCCTCCTCCTCCTCCTCCTCGCCGTGGTGGGGCCCTGCCAGGGGCTTGTGATCGGATTTAGCGCCGCGCTCTCACTCCGTCTCCCAGAGATGAGTGACAGATGGTGGCCATTAGTGTATATTCCATGCATCTGTTGCAAGGCGCTAATTTATCTCATTAGGGGAGCGTGTGGAGGGGGAGGAGGGGGAGGAGTGTGTCGGAGCGGGATGGAGCATTTTATTATGAGTGTAAAACACGGGGAGAGATGCGGCGAGCTGGCTCGTACACAGAGAGAGAGAGAGGGATGGAGAGAGAGAGAGAGAGGGAGGTAGAGAGAGAGAGAGAGAGAGAGAGAGAGAGAGGAACTGGGTGGAGTCACGGAGGTCACGGAGTACAATCATCAGGCTTCAAGTCATCTCTGTGTGTGTGTGTGTGTATAGGTATGAGTGTGTGTTCTATGGAACCAGACAAACCCACAGACACACACACACACACACACACACACACACACACACACACACACACCTCCGTCACACTGCGTATTTACATTGAGTGAAAGCAAGAGGTACATATGGTCAGGCTTAATTATTGTTCCATGGTGTTTGTTGGGGGGATGGGCGGACAAAGTCTGTTGGACTAACTCGTAGAGTTTTAAATCATGGGAAACCATAGCAACAAGAATAACCCATTTACACCAAAAGCAGGTGTTGACGAGGAACACGGCAGTCCTCCCATTCACTTGAATGTGGGCGGTGCTGACAGTAGTAGAAACTGAACATACAACCCGAACACTAATCGCCTAAAACGCAGCCTGATATTCAAAGGACAGACTCTGACTCTGACTCTGTGTGGTGGCATTCTGTCATTGTTTTAGTACAGAAACAAGCTGAAAACACAACATCTGGCATACGTATCACCCTACGCAGTGAATGTGGTGCAGACACACAACCATCCGTTCTCACTCCGTCAAACACCGTCAAACACAACCTTTCCCTTTCGTTTGAAGCGACCAAGCGTCGGTATTTGGCGAGCTTGGAGTAGGTAACACAAGCATCTTAATGTAGTTTCTGCTCCTCTCATTGTAGCTCTGCTTTGGTCCTCTCCACCTCCTTAGGGAACACATGTGGCTCTGGAGATGTTAAGCTTTCTTCACCACATCGTTTTTAACCTTTGTTCAGGCTGCTGTGTGGTGCTGGACAGCTCACGCAGTTATCGAAGCTTGTTCAGCTGCGTTGACGAGCGCGTGATTAGCGAAACCCTTCAACCAATTAGCATAAAGACGCTGAAACGCTCCCTCGACATTAAAACGTTACTTAAATGGAGTTTCTGCTGCCAATCAATCAGTGTATCCAACGGCGTGAGAACGTTCTCCTCAGCGCTAGCTGTTAGCGGTCCTACTAGCTAACCAGTTGGAGCGCTAGCTGTTAGCGGTCCTACTAGCTAACCAGTTGGAGCGCTAGCTGTTAGCGGTCCTACTAGCTAACCAGTTGGAGCGCTAGCTGTTAGCGGTCCTACTAGCTAACCAGTTGGAGCGCTAGCTGTTAGCGGTCCTACTAGCTAACCAGTTGGAGCGCTAGCTGTTAGCGGTCCTACTAGCTAACCAGTTGGACGACAAGTTAAATGTGACACAGAGCTGCCTTCAAGACCCGTCTGTACAGTTCATCAGAGTCCCTGTTATGGTACATCAATCAGTGTGAGGGACTCCTATGATTCAACTACACTGACTATTCCTTCTGCATTTAAAAAACGTCCTCTGCTATTCATCACCCCTTTAAGTTTCCTGCAGGTTCTGGTGGCGGCTCCGTGTTTGGTTTAATGGTAATAACGGTGTCCAAGCCTGTCACGTGGCTCCTATTAGCCTGAAAAATACATATAATAAAATGGTGATACATGCATTATTGTGACATTAAGACTCATTACTACATTCATTTTGACACACTGGTGTAATTAAACAACGGGAAAACAGGTAAATTGCAGCGCGGATTGGCAGCCTGCTCCTCATTTCGTGAGCTTAAATCCTTCAAGATAAATTCTTTCCTCCAAGATTTGTAGTTCAGAATCCGCCAGCTGAGAATCAATTTTAGGCCAACAGCTGGAAACCGGACCAGACTGTGAACTGTGGAGTTGTTGTTTTGGTGAAATGAGCAGTGGGTTATTGGAACGAAGGAGCAACACATTTAGATTCTCTAGCTCGGACGGAGTAGGAGCAAAAAAACAGACAACAGACAAATGTAATGAACTCAAATGAACTATTAAATAACATCTTCTTTAGATGAAGCAGGACATAAAGAAACACCACCACCGTGAGATGGAGGCTCCCAATCATCGCCGGCACGGTCTCATTTGTTTGCAGTAATTATACCTCCAGAAGGTCTAATTACTCCAACAATAACACACTGATGATTACAAAAAAATAAAAAGTACAACCGTTGCCTCCACAGCCGAAGGTGGCACATCATTTATCCTCCTTACGGGCTTAAAGTGCAGTAGTGAGCATGTTTAAATTTCTGTCCAAAGTGTTAACTAAAGTGGATTAGGAGAGGCCCGTACTCCCTAATACCTCCACAAGATTGTTTCAGCACATATTCATGAATAAAGAGCGAGTTTAAGGAGATTTGGCACCAGGGCTCTTATTGACCCGTCTTCAGTGGACGGTTCTGCAGGACTATCTGGCAGCCCAGGGGAAGGATTTAGCCTGCCCGGGAAAAATCTAATATTTCTCCACATTAAAGTCAAATAAAAGCCACCTGGCAGCCCCTCTGTGTGTGTGTGTGTGTGTGTGTGTGTGTGCGCGGTGGGGAGATGATACAGCGGTGACCTACAGCCATTCACCGGAGCCACAGTTAAACACTCTGGTTCGGCCTCCTGCTATCTGCTCCGGGTGCCACAAGAGGCGACACATTCTCATAAGCAGGCGGGAGTCCACAGTGGGTGTTGATATGCTGTCGATTGACGTGTGTGTGTGTGTGTGTGTGTGTGTGTGTGTGTGTGTGTGGGGGGGAGGCTGGGTGAGCTGTATCTGCAGTTACATGTTATATTTAGGATCCAGGCTCTGAAACCACAGCAGCATTTAGAGCACAAGACCGTGAATGTGTTTCAGATCGTTTGTTTCATTTATAATTACAATAAGTACAAATGTAATATTAACTCAATGTGAGTTAATTTATTGTTGTTTTTATCATAAAATGCACTTGCTGCTCATTTCCCCTCTTCAGTTTTCCGGGCATGTTCTGAGCCGAGGACCACGTTTGCTGCTAATTTAAACCCTTTTTTTTTTTTTTTTTTCTGAACGACCCTCGTTAACCGATCATTAACCGACACCTGACAGGATTAGTGCCTTTGCATGCCGGGGTGATGCAGTTGAAGTGGCTTACAAGCCGATCCAACTGCAACGACGACCGATGAACAAACAGGTTAAAGCCTCGGTGTACGTACAGAGTCCCCGGTTCACCCGTCAGAGAGAGTCTCCGCCGCATGAATTAGTTCGGCTGCAAGGTTGTCAGCTGTGTGTCTGTCTGGCATTCTATGGCAGGGTTTACACCAGTGTATTGTAAGCCCCTGTGTGTGTGTGTGTGTGTGTGTGTGTGTATGTATGAAGGCAGCAGTAACTTCATAGCTGTGATCGCAGCGTGTGTACACTTCATCTGTCGCTGAATAAATGCTGCAGCTCCTCAATAATGTCTTGTTGCTGCTGATTGAAGTGAAGACCGTTAGCCCTGAAGCTAGCGACAAGAGGCCGATTTAGTACCAATTAACCGCTGACAGCGGTGCATTTCACACACAATGCTACTGGTAGACCAGGGGAAACATCTGTAATTAATTCAAATGAACAATGAAGTCAACAGATAGATGAATCCTGGATGAATAGACTCCACGCTGGCCCCGTTCACACAGAGAGGGACGTTGAGCTCCGGGCGTTAGAGGAGATGGATCACCCAACACACACACACATGGGCTTCTTTATTCTGGACACTGTGCACAACCCTCTGGACGCCGTCACTGAACCTCCAGCATTCACTTTGAAATGCCTCGTTTAAAAGTGACAAATGGCTAAAAAGTTTCCAAAATCACACGAGCCTTAACGTTCTCTTGTTTTTGTATTTATAGTGAAACTAGCGTTGAAGGTTTCAAGGACCAATTATTACATAACAAATTTACAAATGACAAAAAACAAAAGGAAGGATAAAGGTTTGGATTGCGATCTGAAATCACACATTTGAACAGTGGGGCAGGAAGTTATGTACGGAGGAATATCATCTAATTTGAATGACTTACTTAGCTGTCAATCATCTCCAGCGGGTTGCCTCGAGTTGCTCCTTTAATTTTTTACTTCTTCTCTGTGCGTCATAAAATAACACTGTCAAGAGATTTCATCATTCCCTGTGATAGTGGCTCTATCGGGGAAATAAATGAAGAAGTTGTCACAAGCGGAGAGGAAATAATGCACCACAATGGCCTCGTTACATCAAACTTAACACCTTTTGGGATGAAAAACTTGGGATTTTTGTTGCAGGTTTGGGAAAGGGTGGGGGGGGAGGAGGGGGGGGGGAGATTTATTGCCGAACGGCAGGATCTCTATCTGGGTTTATGCTGCCGTGGAGAGCGTTTTGTTCCTATCTCTGTGTACTTGTCTCGGTCTGCCGTCACATGTCTCCGTGAGCGCCGCTGCATCGTGTGTTCGTCTGCAGCCACGCTGGATGGAAGCTGCGTTCGGCAGCAGGATGAGGCTCAGAGACTTGTCTTTACGGGGGGGCCGGGTCACCGGGAGGTCTGCTTTCATGGACGGTGACAGATGGACGGGCAGATGTGTGTGTGGAGGAGGACCTTCTTTTTTGGGGGATTTTTTTGCTTTGATCAAATTAGACCTTCCCATAGATGAGAATGTTCATTTAAATGTCAACACTCATATTAGCAGGCCTCCTGTGAAATATGGGGGTTCGTGCGGAATCATTTCGGTGTCAGCCTGCGTTCCCCTCTCCCCACGTTGGTGATGAATGGCACCGGTTTGTGTCTGCTGAGCAGATTCAAGGGGAAGGTCTCATCATGTCGAGTCAATATTCAAATTCGGAGATGCCGGAGATGGAAATCGGTGGAGGAGAGGAGGGAGAAGGGTTTTAAACAGCGGTACTCAATATCCTGTTCCGACTGTTATCTTTCCCTGAAAGACAAAGACACAAAGAACGAAGGACAGAAGTGTGACTGGTTGCTGTTAAAACGCGTCACGTTTAAAAGTAAATTCACGTTGACGGCAAAACTTTCATCCATCATTAAAGTTTTTGTAACAGGTTGGATTTGATGCATTTCAGAGAGTTGTTTGACCGCTCAGAGCCACCGTACACGCAGCGGTCTGCATCCAAAATGATCAGCTGATGCACTTGGCCGTGACTTTTATCAGTGGCGAGGCCCAACTATTCATGCATATGACAGTGTGATGAGTCTGAAGTGAGAGGATGTTCTGTGTATTGTACATATAGAAAGTGTAGCGGAGCTTCGACACTTCTTGTCCGAAGCCCTGCAGACTTTCACCGAGCCCTGAAGCAAGCGCTCACTTCACTACCGAGAGTCTGGCTGACACCCTAAATAATTCACTCTGCTCTATCAACATGTTTTTTAAAAGAAGAAGAAGAAAAGAAAAAGAGTCCGTGCTGCCACCTCCTCCTCTCTTTTCATTCCAATATAAATCACTTCTCTTCTCTTTCTCTCTCAGCCTCTGGTTTGATGTGCAGCGACTCGCCGAGAGCCTCGTGGCGCTAACAAAGCTAGCGTAGCTCGGATTCTCCCCTCCGAGAGACAGCCAGCCAGACAGGCACCTGCGTGCTTGTCAGCCTCCCTTTGTGTCAGCCACCTAATTGGGAACAATTAGCCCAAAGGTTGTTTAACATGGCAGAACATGATAGACTTCAGTTATTCCATTGTTCCTGTTTTCTGAATGGCGCTATCTGAATGAAGCTCTGATTGGAATTGTCTCTCACAACGAGGCGCGGCGCGGCGTCGGCCTGTCAAAAAGACGCTTCCCTGAAAGCCCCCCCTGCCGAAAATAGGCGGCAGAGTCGGGGAGGTCATTGTCATCAAACGAGCAGGCGTGCAGCTTTACTGCATGTATGTGGTGATCGGGCCGCGGTCGGGTGCTGCGGGGGCGGCAACAACGGGCCTCTCGTTCCTATCACCACTTTGTACCCGAGAAAATAAGAGGCTGTCATCCAGGAACAGCACAACCGCTGACGATACGATCAGTTATGGTGATGATAAGTCATGATGGTTTCTCGTAATGACTCCGCTGGCTTTGCCGCCGCCGCACACACATCATCACCCCCCCCCCCCCCCCTTCCCTTCCACGCTCATTTGCGAGCAGGGCCCAGGCCAGCTCGGGCCCCGCTGGTTGCCAAATGGAGCTAACCCGAAGCCATGCCAGCGCTGAGTCTCCTGTCTCCCGCGGCTCTGGAGGGGAAGCCATCTTCTTCGGGGGCCAAGGTGACGTCTCCGCCACAGATCCCTCTCCTCTGTCACTCTGCGGGCGCAAATGTGTTTGTGTCGGGGGTGTGTTGGTCTGTATTGGCTCGCACGCTGGCTTTTTACCAGAAGTCCAATCTGAAGCAGTCAGTGAGGACCACGCCATGTGATGCAGAAACATGCACTTTGTTTATCTGGTTCCAGTGTGATATCTGTTCTTCAACCGTTTATAGACTAATTGATGAATTATTAAATGAACTAACTGTTATAACAGGTTGTATGTGGGAAGCTCTTAGTTTAAGATAAACTGATCACATGCAAGCGGCAACCTCCGGTTCTTTGAAGTGAAGTCAAAGCTTCATGTGTTAAAGCTGCATTCTCTCTAGTGTCCACCAGGGGGCGACTCCTCTGGTTGTATAGAAGTCTATGAGAAAATGACTCTACTTCTCTCTTGATTTATTACCTCAGTAAACATTGTAAACATGAGTTTATGGTCTCAATCTCTAGTTTCAAGTCTTCTTCAATACAGCATGATGTTCATTTAGTACATTATGGTCCATTTAGAGTCAAACAGACCATAAAGCAGGGGATGCTTTAGGGGCGGGGCTTACTGTGATTGACAGGTCTCTACCAGAGACGTATACGGCGTCTCTACGTCACTCCTCCTCAGTCCAGATATGGTCACTTCCTGTTCACTGGTTGCAAAAAAAACAAGATGGCGACGGCCAAATCGCTGAACTCGAGTCCACAAACAGACACAAAGCGACATCATCATCTCATTGAAGTGGTGTTTGTGTCCACCTGTTTCGCTGTAGGTTCAATATTCGCTCGTCTGCTCGCCGTTTGGTCTTCAGCTCCTGAGACGAATGTAAACTCGTCTTCAGGTCGAGCTCAGCACGTCGGAGCTCACCACAGTTTATTTGCTGGAAACAGCAACTGTAAAAGTAAAACTGTGAGCGTGATTCTCTGTGGGTTCGTCTCTGTGAGGGCCCACAAGTAGTGCTTTGATTAATTGTTAATATAAAAGTATTGATCGGTGGAGCTTCAGCGTTCGCTCTGTTATTGTTCGGATTCTTTCTCCTTCCAGCTCGTTGCTTCAGAAGCTTCTCCGCTCAGAAATACAAAGTATTGAACGCTGCTCTTCTTGGGATCTATTTTGTATTGGCTGTCGATGCTCCTACATCTTTCTTCTCCTCGTGTTTGTATCAGCAGAATATATCGGTCGTGCATGTGTGTCCACTCCGCTTTGGGACACCTGCCACAGTCCTCCCACATCCTTTTGTGCTTTGCTGCTGGAGCCAAGTGCTTTTTTTCTCCTGTGAGGGGCAGTATGGTCCTGTAGGGAGGGGGGTGGGGGGGGGTGTGGGGGGGTGTTGGCAGGCACGCAGGCCTGATCCACGGCTCCACTCTCTTTCTCTTTAGAGCTCGGGCCTTGGCTGTCGTTACCGGAAGTGTAGCAGCAGAAGGACGGCGGAGTGTTGGTGTTGTGTTTGTGGTATAAATACAGGAAATACATACCTGTGTAGCGAAGTGTTTGTTCACATTCAGCCGTGTTGTGAATATCATTTGTAGGTGTAAACCCGAGCAGGTCTTCGTGCATATGCATGCCTGTGCATGTTTTGTTTCCTGACTGTGTGTGTGTGTGTGTGTGTGTGCCAGCAGGCACAGCTTGCAGCTCAGTGTGTTTTATATATTCCTGCTCTCAGTGTGCGTCCGGCACTGCGGCACTGCGCCCGGCTTCACCTGAGGCCAAGGAATGTCCTCTCTTCCTCCTCTTCTTCCTCCTCCTCCTCCCAGCGTCCCTCACACTCCTCGCCCACGCCCTCAGCGGGGGCAGCGGGCAGAAGCAGAGCTGCCGGGCATCTGGGTTCCACTGCAACCCGCCTCTCTACGCTCACCTGGACCTGGACAAGGTCAGCGAGTTGGGAAAGAATTCATAACCTCGAAAGCGCTCCGGCCCGGGGGCGAGGAAGAGCAGAGGCAGCGTGAACCGAGCAGACCTTCTGTTACGTTTCACAATGAGCCGAAGAGAAATTCCTCTGAATCACGAATATATCTATTCCAGGCTGAGGGGAAAAGCTCGACTTCTTCAACGATCAGGAGGTTAAAGTGAAAACACATCGAAAGGGAAAAATGTAACTCAGCCAAGGTCGGTGAAAGTAGATGAGCGGCGTGTTCCGGTACCTGCTTCCTGTGTTCAGGCTGCGGTGGGAACCAGAGCACCGGGTGGGTTATTCGGGGGGGATTTTCATGCTGCGCTGCACACCAAATAGGCAGAACCGCAGTCGGTCGGAGCAGGAAGATAAATTCAGAGCGAAGCCC
This sequence comes from Leptoclinus maculatus, assembly GCA_032191485.1. Lineage (NCBI taxonomy): Eukaryota > Metazoa > Chordata > Actinopteri > Perciformes > Stichaeidae > Leptoclinus > Leptoclinus maculatus. The sequence continues at coordinate 88,558 of JAVDOI010000318.1, forward strand.
GGGATCACTCGGTGTCTACAGCACAGAAGAAGAAGAAGAAGAAGAAGCCAGATCTCCTTCAACGTCTGCGTGTCCTCACACAGCGTCGGTCCGACTCTCTCTCCCAGAACTCAAACTAACACGAGCTCGGCCCCCAGCGAGCGTCTGACTCTATGAGCTACCACAGATTTGCTTCACCTCGTCGCCTTTGTCTGATTTGACTTTTAAAAGGCGATTCCTCCGGAGGACGTACGGACACGGCTTTACTGGTAGACTGAAGAGAGAGGGGGATTGTGGGTAACGCAGTGCACGCCGGCCTCTGACTGGGCAGACCTGGACTACTTTCTCATTCTGTGTAATTCCCTGCATGTTTTCCCGAGGACTCAATTCTGCTCTTACTCTCCCCCCCCCCCCCCCACACCTCCTCCGCTGTCCCCCTCTTCCTTACCCTCGTTTTTATCACCGTCGTTAAACTGGACCTCCTCGCCCCCCCGACAGCGTTTTTTATAGTCCTTGAAGTTATTAAACATGTATAATTACTTTTAGTCAGTTCTGCCGTGGGGAGATGAAGAGAGAGTGTAGAGGGAGAGGATGGAGATGGAGGGGGGGGGGGGGGGGGGGGGGGAGTAGAGACAAATAGAGTTGGATTTTGTGTGCTCGTATATCCTCATTCTGTGTGTGTGTGTGTGTGTGTGTGTGTGTTGCCCTCCCGCCACATCCTGCTCGTATTTCTTTTATTGGCGGTGTGGCGTTGCTGTCGGAGCGCCCGGGGCCGCCGCGGGGACAGCAGGTGCGGGGCCTCCACGTGCCGCCGTGTTGGAGGGGTATAAAGGCAACGGACTGCCCGGGAGTGAGGTGCATGCTGGGAGCCATCGGAAACAGCTGCAGAACGAGCACCGGTGGGCCTCTATTGTTTAGAGCGCCGCTCGTCTGCTTTTCATCGCTCACAAGGCCGACTGTGTTTGCGAGTCGGCCTAATTTAATCTCTTTATTTATTTATTTCTTCTTCCTTGTTTGTTAAGGTCAAGCTCCGGTGGGGGGGGCACTCACCCCGCCGCGTGGGCTGACAATTGTTTTAGGTCATCCAGGTTGAAGGACGTACAGTATGAAGTAGTGGGGGGGGGGGTGGTGTGACATTTCGGACGTGGCGTCTCACCGAGTCCGCCTCCTCCGCCTCTTCAGGAGGATGTTTAACTCCTACTTTAATGTGTTTCCTGTGTCGGGGGTTCAGGGAGGTGACATGATGACTGAGGATGCAAAGGGCTGATGGGTATCGGCAGGCAGGTGGTGGGCGGGTTTCGTCGCAGGGAGTGGGGGGGGGTGAGGGGGTGCATGTCGGGTTGTTGCTGCAGTTTTGGAAGGGGTCGGCTGAGGACAGAGGAGTGGCATTACTGTCTGCACAGGGACATCTGGTGGACGCAGACGGGACTGCGGCGGGACGCTGCAACAGATACTCTCTGTTTGTTTGCATCCTCTCCTCTATGAACGTTCAGTCAGCAGCTGTTTGGAGTCTGAGGAGAGTGTGAACTTCAAGAGATGGATGACGTTGTGCGGCTGCGTGCTCCTGTGACTGATGCAGTGAAATATAAACCAGCTCAGCTGATTCGTAGTGTGTGTGTTCTCTCAGACCGTGTGCTGCTCTGGACACTGATCCCATATATGTGAGTCCATGTGAGTCCATACGTCGCTCTGACTCACGCTGCTGCTCTGTTGTCGGTGTCGTCCAGTAGATGGCAGCAGTGCTTCACTGTGGGACAGTGAGCACTCCTCTGCTCTGTGTGAAGGAATGAAGCCTTTATTTATCTATTTCTTTACACTCATGCTCGTGTGTGATTTATTTCCTTTTAATCATTCGGACACAATAACACTTGTTGTGTGATTTTCATATTGCAGAAAGGAAATAATGCCGTTAATGAGATGATCTCATATCCTTCTGTGTCGATGCTGAGCACACCCAGCAGGAAATTACTCCGACCTGTTTACACACTTTGTCTCATTTTTGTCGCACAACAAATATGGTCCATTCGGTCACGTGACTGAATCCTTAAAGAGAATAAAAAAAATAACAAATCTGCTGCTATTTTTCACAAACATCCCAGGATTTAAGGAGGTATCCTAAATCTACAGCCCAAAACCCAAATATAACCCATTTACTGAAATAAGTTAAAGAAAAACAGCAAATATTAACATTTGAGGATCTAAAATCTGATTTTTTTGGCATTTCTACTCTTAAAAAAAATGACTAAAACGATTAATCGACTCTCAAAATAATGTCCTTTCAGTTCTCTGCTCTGCAAATTAAATTGACAACAACGCGTCAGGAGTTTGAAGGCCAATAACCGCCGGTGTGGAATGTGTGGCTGTCGTGTAAAATGCAACGCTGCCGGCGTAATTATCAGTGATGTCATGATCTCACACGGGGGCTCCAGGTCTCCACCGGCAGACTGAGAGTAAACCGGGAAAGCCTTCCCGTGAACCGATCGGCAGCTCTCTGCCAGCTGCCTGTCTGGAATAAACACACAACAGGCTTATTTGTTGCAGGCGGAAAACAGGCAGAATCAAACTCTGCGCCGCTTATTAAAAGAAAAAAGAAAAAGCTCTCCTAATCTTTCTCAGAGCACACACTGCTCTGAGATAAAGACCAGCAAATTAATTACCGGTTAATTATCATTTCTCACACTGCTCGTTGGTAAGAAAAGAGGAGGATGGAGTCTTTCCCGCTCCTCCCCCGTACACAGGTTCCTCCTGATAAAGTGCTTATTTATTCCTGCAGTATGTTTGGCACACGCAACCTTTTTCCCAGTTACCTCTGGAGCATCTGCACTTGAGCGTGCTGGGGAGAGGAAGAGGTGGAAATATGATTTGAATGCAAATCAGTGATGTAAACACAGACGAGCAGCAACGTGTTGTGTTGATTACGGAATAATATTCAAATGGGGGAATATTCAAGAGGAAAAAAACAACAAAGTTGGATGAATAATCACTTCAGATGAAACTGTCAATGAGTGAAGAAGAGAGGAGGAACGTTTACAGTAAATAGTGAGACGACTGCTCTTATCCTCGTGTCCTTTTCACCAGACGACATGATTAAAATGTAATGTTTAAATTATGGAAATGTTTGATCGCTCATTGTTCGGGTTTTTTTTTTTTTGTGACTGGAAGCTGCTCAGACAGGAAGGTAATGGAAGAGAATGAATTATGCTGCTTTTGACATGCCTTTAAGCAAGGCACTTTACATTACAAAGACGCCATTCAGGCTCCCCGAAGAAGGGAGACAGATACTGTTTAAAGGACAAGTCTGAAGAGATTCTACACTTTATTTTACTGCCGACGCATCCAGTGAAAAGACAAACCGACGATGAATTAATCCTCCGAGTTGTGTGTGTTTAACACGTCTCCTTCCTCTGTGCCACAGAGCTCCGTTATTAAAACACTCCAATGAGCCACGCTGATGCTCCGGGTGTCGTTCATTTCAGCTCAATCCCACATACGACGTCCCGCTGTGATGAATACTCACCGGTGCACCAACTGTGGATTAATCCGCCGCTGAAAATAGTCCCTATCGAATCCAAAAAGCAGTCCCGGCCTTCAGTCAGTCGTGGGTCTGACTGTGTGGAGGATTGTCTACGATGGTCCCGATTACTCTAATCAGTATTGAGATCACGATCATTTATTGATTGTGTTGATATATTCAAACAGAGTTCTGCTTTCACTCCCATCTCACACTCTCCTGCTAACGAACAACTCTTTGCAAAATAAGACAAATCCAGTGCATGTTATAGTCGTATACAGTTTATTACTCTTCCACTCTGAGCTGCAGACGTAACGTTTATTGTTCACTGTCACTGTCGGGTGCAACACAGCGGCATGACAGCTCCCCCCCCCCCCCCCCCCCCCCCCGAAAAATGGAGCGAAAACATCTGGGTCTCCCCCTGTCGGCTGTTGGTTTAAGAAGCGCTTGATTTGAGACGCAGCTATTTTTAAACGTCTACATCAGAGGCGACGACGCTCGTTTAAATGTGGGGAGACGACACCACGATTGGGATTAACCGTCAATTAATCGCGCCGACCTACAAATAGAAAATGTCCAACCGTTGACATGCATTCATCAAATGTTCTTCACTTTTCTGAGCCCATTGTTGTGTTTTTTTTTAATCTGCAAAAAGTGAAACAGGGATGAACTCGTGCGTCGATATGTTGCTTCCCCATCAGCTCATCGTTCAGCGTATCGAGCGTTGCGGGAGTTCGGTCACAGGACGTTGGCAGAAAAGTTTCCATTCGGATGCAGCAGCAAGTGCAGCGGCGGCAGCAGCGATGACATCGCTTCAGTCCAACGGTTAATGACAAATCAGTGAAGGGTCAGAGGTCACGTCAAACATGACATCACGGGAGATCATTAAGTTGATCTCTCAGCTCTCAGCTTGTACGAGTCTGTACATGTTCACTGAAGAAGCTACTGAACAATGAATAGCATACATACATATATATATATATATAGATATATATATACGAAGGAGTCAAAGTGTTGTTGTGTCCTTCAGTGTCCAGTGCTGCTCTAAAACAGAACTAAGTAGGTTTGTATTCATGTGACGAGCGTGTATTGACCTGTGTGGCTGGATATCATTTGAACCGTTGTGTGAGGACACGTTGGAATATTATATAATATATATATTTATATTATAGGTCCGGGGCTTTTATTGTGAAAAGGTAAGAATGGAAGGATGGGTCTGGTCTGCGCTGGAAGAAGTGACACAGTTTGCCATCTTGGTTTCGGACTACGGAGCGACGCGTCTCAACCCGTTGGTTGGTTGGTGTCTTTGTTCCGGTAAATGTAATATTTGAGTTCTGTGTGAAAGTATTCATGAACAGTTGGTGTGTAACGGCCTTTACAGCTGTTACACCAGACACATCTCATTGGTTGTTTGCCCCAAAAACCTCTTTGTTTTGCCGACGTGAAGGCTCCTCTAGAGCTCCTCTAAAGCTCCTCTAAAGCTCCTCTAAAGGCAGAAGAACATTTCTAACCCAAACAGATTTCCTTTCAGCCTCTTCTCACCTCCCAACCAGACAGTCGAGCTGAACCCAGCTGCCATGTTGCTGCTAGCAGCACATGCTAAGTTGCTTCTGATGGCTGCCGGTGTCAGAGACCCGACTTTGCTTCAAAGCTCGTGACAAGAACAGGGCTGTAGTTCTCAGCTGCATCTAAAGCTGCACGAATAAGAAGACGCTGCAAACCTTTTCTCTTGCACACTGGAGAGAGAGTGAACGCTGCCAACCCTCCGTACAAGGAGCCGGTAAACACAAGCAGAGCAGGTACAGGACACGGTGATGAGACCCGGGGACGCCGAGGACACCCGGCGGGAATGAAAGGCTAAGTAAGGCGGGCAGGCCATCTTGTCATCACATTAGCCCGGCCCTCGTTGTAATTGGGAGGCTGCTGCTGCTGTCAGCCGCGCGGCGCAGAGCTCCGAGTCGGAGCCAGAGCTCCGGATAAAGAGTCTCCGCCGACGGGAGATAATTGAAAATCCAAAAAAGAACTCCGGCTAATTTCTGTTATTACGGGGATTTGATTATGACACAAAGTCGTTATTGGGGCCCAAACTGTAGGAGCTGTCCGCTGTGAGGAGGGCCTCTGTGAGGAGGGCCACTGTGAGGAGGGCCACAGTGACGAGGGCCACAGTGATGAGGGCCACTGTGATGAGGGCCTCTGTGATGAGGGCCACTGTGATGAGGGCCACTGTGATGAGGGCCTCTGTGATGAGGGCCTCTGTGAGGAGGGCCACTATGATGAGGGCCACTGTGAGGAGGGCCTCTGTGAGGAGGGCCACTGTGAGGAGGGCCACTGTGAGGAGGGCCTCTGTGAGGAGGGCCTCTGTGAGGAGGGCCACTGTGAGGAGGGCCACTGTGATGAGGGCCACTGTGATGAGGGCCACTGTGATGAGGGCCACTGTGACGAGGGCCACTGTGACGAGGGCCTCTGTGATGAGGGCCTCTGTGATGAGGGCCACTGTGATGAGGGCCTCTGTGAGGAGGGCCTCTGTGATGAGGGCCTCTGTGAGGAGGAAGACAATGGTCAGAGCGAGCATGAAGAAGAAACAAAAAGAGAAACTAAATCACTAACATTGAGTCCTTTAATCTCACGTCATTTTACCGAAGTGATGAAACGTGTTGATCCACTTATTGTTGAGATGAAAACAACAACAATCAATTACCCAGACATCCTGTGACGCGGTGGCAGAATTCAACGCGTCAGACGAGGTGATGTAGAGGAGGTGATGTAGAGGAGATGATGTAGAGGAGGTGATGTAGAGGAGGTGATGTAGAGGAGGTGATGTAGAGGAGGTGATGTAGAGGAGGTGATGTAGAGGAGGTGATGTAGAGGAGATGATGTAGAGGAGGTGATGTAGAGGAGGTGGTGTAGAGGAGGTGATGTAGAGGAGGTGATGTAGAGGAGGTGATGTAGAGGAGGTGATGTAGAGGAGGTGATGTAGAGGAGGTGATGTAGAGGAGGTGATGTAGAGGAGGTGATGTAGAGGAGGTGGTGTAGAGGAGGTGATGTAGAGGAGATGATGTAGAGGAGGTGATGTAGAGGAGGTGATGTAGAGGAGGTGATGTAGAGGAGGTGATGTAGAGGAGGTGATGTAGAGGAGGTGATGCTGAGGAGGTGGTGTAGAGGAGGTGATGTAGAGGAGGTGGTGCTGAGGAGGTGATGTAGAGGAGGTGGTGTAGAGGAGGTGATGTAGAGGAGGTGATGCTGAGGAGGTGGTGTAGAGGAGGTGATGTAGAGGAGATGATGTAGAGGAGGTGATGTAGAGGAGGTGATGCTGAGGAGGTGGTGTAGAGGAGGTGATGTAGAGGAGATGATGTAGAGGAGGTGATGTAGAGGAGGTGATGTAGAGGAGGTGATGTAGAGGAGGTGATGTAGAGGAGATGATGTAGAGGAGGTGATGTAGAGGAGGTGATGTAGAGGAGGTGATGTAGAGGAGGTGATGTAGAGGAGATGATGTAGAGGAGGTGATGTAGAGGAGATGATGTAGAGGAGGTGATGTAGAGGAGGTGGTGTAGAGGAGGTGATGTAGAGGAGGTGATGTAGAGGAGGTGATGTAGAGGAGGTGATGTAGAGGAGGTGATGTAGAGGAGGTGGTGTAGAGGAGGTGATGTAGAGGAGGTGATGCTGAGGAGGTGGTGTAGAGGAGGTGATGTAGAGGAGATGATGTAGAGGAGGTGATGTAGAGGAGGTGATGTAGAGGAGATGATGTAGAGGAGGTGATGTAGAGGAGATGATGTAGAGGAGGTGATGTAGAGGAGGTGGTGTAGAGGAGGTGATGTAGAGGAGGTGATGCTGAGGAGGTGGTGTAGAGGAGGTGATGTAGAGGAGATGATGTAGAGGAGGTGATGTAGAGGAGGTGATGTAGAGGAGGTGATGTAGAGGAGGTGATGTAGAGGAGATGATGTAGAGGAGGTGATGTAGAGGAGGTGATGTAGAGGAGGTGATGTAGAGGAGGTGATGTAGAGGAGATGATGTAGAGGAGGTGATGTAGAGGAGATGATGTAGAGGAGGTGATGTAGAGGAGGTGGTGTAGAGGAGGTGATGTAGAGGAGGTGATGTAGAGGAGGTGATGTAGAGGAGGTGATGTAGAGGAGGTGATGTAGAGGAGGTGATGTAGAGGAGATGATGTAGAGGAGGTGATGTAGAGGAGGTGGTGTAGAGGAGGTGATGTAGAGGAGGTGATGTAGAGGAGGTGATGTAGAGGAGGTGATGTAGAGGAGGTGATGTAGAGGAGGTGATGTAGAGGAGGTGATGTAGAGGAGGTGATGTAGAGGAGGTGGTGTAGAGGAGGTGATGTAGAGGAGATGATGTAGAGGAGGTGATGTAGAGGAGGTGATGTAGAGGAGGTGATGTAGAGGAGGTGATGTAGAGGAGGTGATGCTGAGGAGGTGGTGTAGAGGAGGTGATGTAGAGGAGGTGGTGCTGAGGAGGTGATGTAGAGGAGGTGGTGTAGAGGAGGTGATGTAGAGGAGGTGATGCTGAGGAGGTGGTGTAGAGGAGGTGATGTAGAGGAGGTGGTGCTGAGGAGGTGATGTAGAGGAGGTGGTGCTGAGGAGGTGATGTAGAGGAGATGATGTAGAGGAGGTGATGTAGAGGAGGTGATGTAGAGGAGGTGATGTAGAGGAGGTGATGTAGAGGAGGTGGTGTAGAGGAGGTGGTGTAGAGGAGGTGATGTAGAGGAGGTGATGTAGAGGAGGTGATGTAGAGGAGGTGATGTAGAGGAGGTGATGTAGAGGAGGTGATGCAGAGGAGGTGATGCAGAGGTGATGTAGAGGAGATGATGTAGAGGAGGTGATGTAGAGGAGGTGATGTAGAGGAGGTGGTGTAGAGGAGGTGGTGTAGAGGAGGTGGTGTAGAGGAGGTGATGTAGAGGAGGTGATGTAGAGGAGGTGGTGTAGAGGAGGTGATGTAGAGGAGATGATGTAGAGGAGGTGATGTAGAGGAGGTGGTGTAGAGGAGGTGGTGTAGAGGAGGTGATGTAGAGGAGGTGATGTAGAGGAGGTGATGTAGAGGAGGTGGTGTAGAGGAGGTGGTGTAGAGGAGGTGATGTAGAGGAGGTGATGTAGAGGAGGTGATGTAGAGGAGGTGGTGTAGAGGTGGTGATGTAGAGGAGGTGATGTAGAGGAGGTGGTGTAGAGGTGGTGATGTAGAGGAGGTGGTGTAGAGGAGGTGATGTAGAGGAGGTGATGTAGAGGAGGTGGTGTAGAGGTGGTGATGTAGAGGAGGTGATGTAGAGGAGGTGGTGTAGAGGTGGTGATGTAGAGGAGGTGGTGTAGAGGAGGTGGTGTAGAGGTGATGGTGGTGTAGAGGTGATGATGCTGAGGAGGTGATGTAGAGGAGGTGATGTAGAGGAGGTGATGTAGAGGAGGTGATGCTGAGGAGGTGGGGACCGGCCCCCATCAGACCGATCATCAGCTGAGAGACAAAGTTATGTTTGTGAAAAAAGAAACAAAAGGAAAAAGCTGCGGTACAAATAGAACGAACAATAAAACTCCGTTCAGCCCGATGTATATTACATTTGTGAAGGCAGCAGTATGGCTCTGCAAGCTGTTTTTTGTTTTTAATGGATTCTTGAGAGCAATGGGCACAGAGGCGAACCTGCAGCCGAGCAGGCTGTCGTGCACTTCTCTGAAATACATCGTTGTGGGTTTTTAACGGCAGTAAGGGAAGAAGAAGGGGAAAAAGTCAAATTGCAGCAGTTTTAGCCTTTCACTTTTGATTCATCAC